>BQNB010049847.1:1496-41829 GCA_026074375.1 Tanacetum coccineum
TAATGTTTTTAGGCATTATATTTTATCAACAATCTCCCCCTTTTTGATGATTACAAAATTTAAACTCATTAAATGTAAAATTATTTTTAAACAAGTATTTAGTGAGTTTTATGTGATTTCTCCCCCTTTTTGTAAAATCAAAAAGGCATCGTCGAGAGTTGCTAGTAAAGTCGACGGAATAAATGCTTCCCCTTAATGTGTGCTCCCCCTCGTTCGAGGGCACCAAGGAATCGAGCTATGGATTCTTGGCTACAAAAATGAGTTAGAACAATACAAATATTTTAACATGTAGCAAGAAAGAAGGAAAAATATGACAAGTGCAAGCAAACATCAAAACAAAAGATACTTCATTTATTTAGGACAATGTGTATGAACAACACACAAGCATTCAAAAAAAACAAATATGCTTTAGAGGCATATTAATACATAAAGAAAAATCCTAAATAGCCATAGAAGGAATTTTGACTTGCTTGTGACACAAAAGGGTTTGACGATTATTTGGAGGCAAGTTACGCGATTAGTTGGTTGGAGAGTTTAGAGCGAAGGCGGTTGTTGAGGGATAATATCTTTTAACTCTAGGTGGTGGATGAGGTCGAGTGAGGAGGAATTCAATCCAGTTGATATCCTCACTTAAAGCAAGGAATTATTTTTGGGTGAAGATGAAACAAAGGCAATACCCAACATGGGTTTTAACTTGGTTGAAGTTGAGGGTGTGTGGTAGGTTTGGAGAGTAAGGTGATGAGGGAATGTTGTTTTGTTGTTGAGAGAGATGCATGCCTAAGAGGTTTAATAGGTATTGTAGTTGATTAATGTTATCAACTAGGCTTTCTCTACTTGGGGATAGAGGTGGTGTGTGTTGAGTTTGGTTGTCACTTTGAGGTGGAGCTTAAGTGTGAGCAACATGTGAGTTGATAGGTGAGATGGGAAGTGGAGGATGTGAGACAACTTGTGATGATGTGGGAGTGTCCTTAATGTAAGGAGTTTGGTTGTCACTTTAAGGTAGAGCTTGAATGTGAGTAACATGTGAATTGATGGGTGAGATGGGAAATGGAGGATGTGAGATAACTTGTGGTGATGTGGTAGTGTCCTTGATGTAAGGATTTGGTAATGCTTGATTGGGGTGATTGTTTTCTTGAGATGGTTCATGATGAGGAGTGAGTGGTTTTGGCATTGGTGTAGGTGAATTTGCATTGAGCACATTAGATGTGTTGCAAAGGTTTGGTTTCTTCCTCCAAATGGGTTTCACACTCATTTTGGCTACCCTTGATGGTTTGGATGTGGGTTTGTTAGGAGATGTCATTGGTGAGGATGATTGTGATGATGATGGTTGAGGATGTATTTATAGAGGAGGAAAGGTTTAAATTCAGAAAAATGAACATTTAAAGGATCAAATCCAAGAAATGTTTGTGAATTTAGGGAAACAATAGCTAAGTCTAGAGGGTATTTGGTCAAAAAGGAAGAAAAATACTGTTTTACCCGTGTCATGCTAGGGCGGTCCCCTTAATTAGGGGTCGGTCCCCTTAAAGATAAGGGGGCCGCCCGTTATGAATTAAGGGGGCCGCCTACTGCTATTTCCCAGATTTTCCAAAAATTGATTTTTCACAAAATTTTGTGTGAGGGTTTCTGTTTTGGTGGTTAATTTGCAGCAAGTCCATCCTTTTATGGCAATTAAGATTTTTAGCACATAGCAATTAAGCATTCAACATTCTACATATGTATGACAAGATGTAGGATAAAACTATTTCACATAATTTTGGCATATACTCATATATGAATAGAAGACCAAAAGAGTGAAGAACATATAAAATAGTAACTAGATATAATGCACAAAGAACTTTTCTTAACAAGAGGGTTAAGTTAAAAACGAACCAAACTTTTGTGCGAACACTAGTGTGTGCCTAAGTGCGATAAATGTGGAGTATCGATTATTTTGACACTAAGACATGTAAAACCTAAGATATAATTCAAATGCTTCTTGATTTAATTTTGCTCAACCAAGATTGTCGAAAATATATATTAGATTATATACTTTTGACAACAAGTAAGAGAACATTATGCATATGTGAAAAATATTTTTAGCATATCTCAACAATATATGAAACTTGATTTTTATGTGCTTCTAGTTGTGAGAAGAACTTTTTAGAAAGTAATAAATTAGGACTATTGTATATATGTATAATGAGATATGCATTTAGATAGAAGAATTAGTAAAAGTTTGCTTATAAACTTTTCCTAATCTTGTGTAAAATAGAAACCTAGACACAGAAAAAAAATTGCCAGTCAGGTGAGTGGTCCCCTTAAAGTCTTGGTGGTCCCCTTAAAATTAAAGGGGCCACCCTTTATGAATTAAGGGGGCCACCACCTATTGAGAAAAAAATTTATTAGATTTTTGACAAATGGTTCATTGATGATTATCATTTCTTTATTATGTCGAAAACTTAATCAATTTGTTCCATCATTCCTAGACCTAGACGTAAGTAGTTAAATGGCTCACGTTTAAGTGGTTTAGTTAGAATATCGGCTATGTTGTCTTCCGATGAGACCTTTTCTATAGAGATATTCCCTTTTTGAACATTATCGCGAAGAAAGTGATGGCGAATCTCAATGTGTTTTGTTCATGAGTGTTGAACGAGATTCTTAGTTAAGTCAGTAGCCGAGTACTCGCGCCTAACGGCAGCAGTGTATAACTTTAAACAATATCCCGATAGTCGATTTTTTTTGGAAGTTTTAGTCTTGTATCCATGCGGTTTGAGGTAATAGTAGGGTGTTTGGGATTGCTTATTCAAAATAGATTATGCGTTTTGATAACGCATAATCAGATAATCAGCTGTATCAAAACGTGGTTTTAAAATATGGTGTTTGGATTTGATTATGCTGTTTCAAATCGCAATAATCAGATAATCATTTTCTTTAGTGTTTGTCAAGTCAATTTATTTATAAATTAAAAGATGAAATGACCAAAATGGACATTCTTTGTATTACTAAAAATTTTGCTAACATATACGAATGTTAATTTTGTAAATCTTGATAACAATATTTGTGTACATTAGATAAATAAATTTTACTGTGTTTCTTTATTGTTTATACCTCATAAAACACACTTTGTAGTTTTTATATGTTATATAATGCATTTTTTAAATAACACAATACTCTATTATTATATGACAAATAAAAATAACCATTTAGCCTAATAAAATCACATTTGCCAAACTGGTTCACCTTCCCCATTACAAAACTCAACAGTAACATATTTCTTGACTTCAAACAAATGATTAGTTTTTTCGTTTTGCTCCAAATCCATATAAACAAATCTTGACCCAAAGTAATCTAAACAAGCATATCTTTGTTAACTTTGCCGACGAATATCCAGGACGAAAATAACCATGTACACTCGAGACAACCATATTCACTGATGGAGTTGCAGGAAGGAAACAGGGATCTTTGTGGAACGTGATAAGGTGTATTTTAGGAGCTATTTTATGGGTAATTTCGTCATTTGGTATTGAACAATCTTGCTTCTAAAAATGTGTTTGGCAAAAGCATGGAGCATGTGGATTATTAAAAACTGCGTTTTGATGCTGTGTAAACGCAAATAATTGCTTTTTTAACTTTTTCATCCAAACACTCTTAACCTGATTATTAGTTTTCGAGATCGTGATAATCAAATAATTAGGTTGATAACGCAATCCCAAACACCCCCTAATTAGGTAACCAAGCATATAGTGATGTCAAATATTTTCCATGCAAAATAACCGCTTTAGTTTATTTTTAATGGCTCTGCAACAATTCAACAATGGTAGTCAAGGGTCAATATGTATGTAGCTCGATTCAAACTTAATGGTCATCTTTGGGTGCTTTTTGTTTTGTAGAAAAACCAATAGGACGACAATCAAACAAATTCTCGTAAAGTATACAACATTAACACTGTGTTCTCGAGTTCTAATTAAGAAAGAAAATTAAAGAAAGTGAAAATGAAACAGCCCATATTATGTTCTCGAGTATTACTTAAAAAAAGAAAATGAAAGAAAATGTAGTGTTATTTTGATGATTATGGAAGGAAAGTGTTTCCTTCCAATGGGAGGAAAGTGTTTCCGTTCCTTTCCTTTAATGAAATAACTCAAGAACACAGTGTAAATGAAACAGAATATAATCTCATCAATGAATTACGATTTTGTGGTTTCCACATGGTCACATTTCCTTTGCCAAACCATTTTATAGCTAAAAATGCAAAAACAAAAATGTATGATAGTTAATATATCAATATCTATGTTATGCGTACAAAAAATGGCAACTTAATAAAAAATTTGAATAGATTGTGTTCCGGTTCTCCATGAATAATAACACATGTTCTCGTGTCAATTCACCAAATCCATTTGTATCCCTTATGACGAATTGACGATACCTTACTTTTATATTATTATTTGCATCCATTTGACGATAGTTCTCAAGTCCTTTCCACAAAAAGTGTAGTTCTTGAGTCCCTTTTTGAACATTATCGTGAACAAATCTTGACCCACAAAAAGTCTTGGATCCGAGTTACCTATTCAAAGTATTCAGTTTCTTTGGAATTTACTACAAATTTTCAGCTTTTCTGATTCCCTATAATTCAAACAATTCATTTTCAACAACTTTCCTTATATTTTCAGTGTTGATGCAAAGATCCGCTAGGAATGATGTCGTCCGTTCTTTATGGGATTCCAAGCTTCAGCAATCCTGTCGATAAGATAATATGCGTTAGCCTCGTCCTGGGTTTTATCCCAAGACCAAGCTCCGGCGTGAGAGTAAGATATTTAGTAAAGTATGCCCAATGGTTATTATACTGAGTGTAATAAATGTGTGAGAGAGTTGTCATTTGCATTGAATGCGCTGTGTATTTATACTACTCAAAGTACTGTTGAGATATATTGTTTCTGACATCTTGGGAGATGGTTAGCCGAGCTATATTGCTTTTGTCAGCTAGGTAACATGCTTAGCAAACAAAGCCCCTTAATTCCTGGGTTGACTGTTCTAGGACGGAGGGCATCCTACTATCCATTGGATAATAGTGTATATTGTGTCTTGTGATCCTTTGGTCTTTCCCGATGTCTTTTTTTTTAGAACAGCAAATTATATTAAGAAATTAGCAAGGCGCTAGGAAAATTACAAAGATAAGGATCTAGGACATTTCATCCAAGAGATCCAATCAAAAAAAATTTACACCTATTGGAGCACCAAGTAAAAGAGAGAAAAACAATCTCATCAAATAGCATATCCATACGCGGTTGATATGAGCCAAACAACGTCTGATTACGATACTTCCATATCACCCACCACATAACGTAAAATACCCCTTCCAATATATCCTTAAAACCTTTAAGGAGACGAATGGGTTTAGTAAATCCGACTCTGGGTTTTAAGGAAGGTTTGTAAAAACGTTTTACCTCATCATCACTTGCAATAGGAATTTTAGTATTGTTTATAAGTATAAATTTTGGTTTTGAGTTTGGGTTTGATTTTTCAATTTTTCTTTTCGACTCGACTTCTTGAGATCTTACATAAATTTTCTATGTTTGGTTTCGCTAGGGTTCTCCTTTGTAAACAATTAAATCCTAAACTGAATTTATCTCCGGAAGGTTTTTGAGAACTTATTATTTTCTTAAGTGAGTGACTACTATCATTAAATTGATTTAGCCTAGATATTTCTTTTCTAAGCTTCTCATTTTCAAACTTAAAGTCTTGACATAATTTGCATTCTTTATTTGCTTCCTTACCTTTTTCTAACCTAGATAATATGTCTTTTAATTCTAGTGCTTCATTCTCTAATTCTATTTTAGCTTGTTTTAGAGTTTTATTTTTAGCCATGACCTTTAGTCCTATTTTGCATAGTTTACTATATTCACTATGAAAGTCATTTTTGTCTAATGATGATTGGTCATCACTAAAGTATTCGGTTTCAGAAAGTCACCTCTGTGGTAAGCTTTAGCATATGTCACTTCTTTCCTCTTCATCTTCGTCGCTATCACTCCAAGATCCTCCAACAAACGCCTTTTGATTTTGATATTTTGATAGTTTCTGACATTCTCCGATGAGATGATTTGGATCTCCACACTTAAAGCATTTTCTTTCGCCTTTGCTATTTTTGTCGTCTTCATTTCTTTGGAATGATTTTCTTTCTTCATGTGGTTGTCTTACGAATCGTCCTCGTCTTTGAAGAATTTCTTGAAGTCTCTTACGGCCATGGCGTATTCTTCATCTTCACTATCGGAGGTTGAGCTATCATCATCACTAGATTCCTTTCTAGCTTTCAAGGCAATATATCTACTTTGTTCTCTTTTGCTTTTGACGGTTTCGGAAAATCTCTTCGTAATTATTTTCATTAAACCTTCATAATTTCCAATGAGTTCGTCAAGTGTTAGATGTTGTTAGATTCTTTGATTCTTCAAGCGTCGTGACTTTTGCGCTGACATTTAGGATGTAATGCCCCTAAGAAAATTTCTAACACAATGCTTGCTAGAAAAAACCTTCACAAGTGCTTTTAGGCTAGTAATTAAGTCTTAAATTTAGCAAATGCATTATCTATGACTCCTCTTCCGGAATTAATGATTGGTTATATTGTTGAACAGAAGAGATCGATTTTGTTAGCTCTTTGACTGATTTAATACCTTGATGAGTGATTAATAAAGCATCCCAAATTTCTTTTGCGGTTTGACACTGTAACACCCTCAAATCTGGGAGCGCAGCGGAATGTTTGAATATCCGAGGGCGTTACATTTATGGATCAATAGCACAAGATTCTGGAAGACTGTAAAAGTGCGTTTGAAAAAATAAAGTACATTGAGTTAACATAAATACTTGTTTGTACATAAGGCCTATGGCTTCAGTTTGCTTCAACAATATAAATAAATGATTCCGGTTTATAACTATTTTATTCCCCAAAATGTAATAAGACCCCAAATCTTAAGTGTTGACTCTTCAATTATTGACTTCCAATGTATCATCGCACCTCGTGCCTTATTGACCTGAAAAACATGCTTAAAACGTCAACATAATGTTGGTGAATTCATAGGTTTATGTAAATCAATAGTAGGACCGCAAGATTTCCAAGTGTATGATTTAGCAACACATGCAAACATCATAAAAAGTAATTACGTTTTCCTAAGCTCATGACACTGAAGCTCGACATATATGAATGCAAATAAATATTTGCCAACAAGTGTCCGTGAATGATGTGCTAACCCCGCAACATCCCAAATTCGACATGGTATGCGTTCGTTCCCAGTGATAGCTAGTCACCCGAACGGGGATTGTCAATCCCTAATAGATCTATCCATAACATTCACGCCCACACAATGTAATTCCCAATCACATCTATGCAATTAACAGTTCATGATCATGGACATAACGGGTTATGGTAACTCAGGCAAACACGTAATCATGGTATAAAATGTACACTTGCGTCCAATTTGTAAAACAAAGCATGTTCTCACCCCAAGGATGTAAATCATTTAAATAATCGTAAAACATGGGGCTATGAACTCACCTTAGCAGGTAGTTCTCTGGATGATAATAAATATCCAAGTAAGCAATGAATCACACCGTCAAGTACCTAAGTAAATACGGTCAAGTCTTAGTCTACACATTTAAGCTAACGACTCATTGTATAAACTAAATTCCATTTCAAGTTTATATATACTGTTATCACTTGTGTGGTGGTGCACATGATTATTGTATTTATAATTTCGATGGTTCTCGAGAAACGTGAAATCATTGTTAATAAATATACTTATTTATTACGTCGTTAATTAAACCCGTTTAATGTCCGTATCTTAATATTCGACCGATTCGTTAAGTGTTTTATTAATTCACTTTTGTTCACAATATACCCTTAAGTTTCTAGATATTTCACTTTAATCCATAGGTTTATAAAATATAGATATTTACACTTTAAACCCTTTAGTTTCGATAATTACATAATTAGTCCTTTAAGTTTACAAAAATGTAATTTAGGTCTTTATAGTTACACTTCAGTCCCTGAGTTTCAGAATGTTTCAAAAACAGTCCCTGGAGTTATCACAATTCGAAAATGACAATTTAATCCCTTAAGTTTATGTATTTAAGGGGGCTGCCCTAGACTAGGCGCTCCCCAGTTTGTGCTTTTTTGTAGGAAGAATTTTCTAGAACTTTTTAGCCGTTTTAAGTCTGAAAATTTGACTTTCAAAATGTTTATTTTGAATAAAACATTTTTCTAATTGTAGAAAATGTTTTGTAATGTTTATAAAACATATTTCACACACTTTTTATAAAAGTGTGAGGTTGAATAGAAAACATGGTCTTGAGTCATAAAATGAGCATTAAGCATTTAATTTATTCATACCTTTAAGTGATATAGATTTTCTCGAAATGAAAAATTATACTACTAATTACCTATGTTTAACGTTTAATTTTACATTAAACGCTATTTATATTTGTGACTATCAAAACGTAAAGAATGTCAAAAATATTAATCCAAGTTTCTTAGGCAATTATTTTTACGCACATCAAGGTTAAATGCTAATTTAAATCTAGATTTAAGATGCACCAGGAAACGCCAAAATCAAAGTGGCACGGTCTAATGTACGTAAAAACATGTATCCTATGGGACTGCTAGTGGAAATCACCGATAAAAACAGACATAGTTTTTTTTTAAGGGAGTCAATGACAAATGATTAAAGAAGTACCTATGATGGACATAATTGATACGTATGATAAAGAGGAGTTTGGTCAAATTCGAACACTAAAAACCGAGACGTAGAGGCTGAAGAAAAAGTCTAACTTAAAGACTAGCTGAAAGAAAAGTGCTTCCCGGGAGACAACCCGGACAGTTTTATTTATTTTTATCGAGTCTGTCTTCCTAGACATCAATACGGCGTATCCGCTCCATACCATACAAGAGACGTAATTGAATGTCCGAGGTTTACGTTATCCTTTATTTTTCTGCATTTCAACTTATCATCACGTATTCACATTCACATGATACGGCGTATTTGGCAGACTGACTCGTATTGATACTTTTTATAGGTCTTTCTATACGGCGTATCCTGGTTTTTGGATACGGCGTATTGATTGCCTATATAGTTTATTGTTTACAATTTTTATTACACCGTAGGTAACCCAAGGATAAGATTTTGCATGATTTTTTCGCTCCTATATTTCTGCATAGGAACCATATCGCTTGAAAAGCAATCAGACAAGTGTGAAGAATCTATCATAGATGGAAACCTATGTGTGTTGTAGACATATGGCATCCATACACATTTCAACACACATTCTTACTCAATAAACAACAACTTAGGAGAATCTACCGAGAAAAACAGTTAGGGAGTTTCTCTGTTCTAAGATTCTTTTTTCCATGTTTTAAATTTTTTATCTATACATCGAGGAAGTTTGGTATAAATTAAAGTGGGTAGAGATGGGAATTAGAAACGCTACTTGTCCTACTTTATATAAAAATGCTTAATTCTAAAACCATAAATCTAAAAAATTTTTGAGGCAAGAACTGTTTGTGAAATTACTAGTTACCAAAACCTGCCACACGTAAGACCCTTATTAGATATTGTGAGGATTCAGCCTTATCATTCTCCAAATGTTTTACCCAAAATCCCGATAAAATATGAGTGTGCTGGTGATGTTGTTAGACGTTTAGAAACTTGGCTCGGCTTGTATATCTATTCGAGACAACAATAATGAGTACTAGGATATTATATGGAGTAACTTACTTAAATTGGTAAATTTCTAGGATTTACACCCAAAAATCTTATTATAAGGTTATGTTATAAACATAACTACACTGGTTAGTTTAACCCCCTATTAACCCTTTGTTTACTCACATTTTAAAGAAGTAAAGAAACCCCAAGAAAAACCTGCAAGCAAGTACCTTAGATAATCCAACTATTTGTTTCTTACACCTTTACACACTTAGCCTACTCGTTAGATTAAGTCCATTTTATCAGTTGCTAATTTGCTACTAAAGTGGTAAAGTATGTATATCCTGTGATCATGTATCATTTTCTATCTCTGGTAAATGTTGGAAATTTGCCATTGCCAATGGAGAATACGTAAAAGGTAGTCAAAACCTCAAGCTATTTTTACTAACCATCACAAATATTGGTGACCTCCATGAAGAATGAAGAATCATGGAAGACATTATCCAGAGTTATTATGAACATGAGAGATGGTGAAATTACAAAACCGAATTGTAGTATAGTATGTTTAAAAAAATCAAAAAAATTAAGAAAAATTGCAACAGAAAAAGAGATGAAAAGTTTTAAGATAGTCGGTTCGTTAATGAGCTAAAACGAGATGGAAATTATTTGAAGGATCGATTATTTGTTGATGTGTGGTTATAAATCAATGATGTAAAGTTTTTTATAAAGTAGTAGATATCGCCACTTTCCTTTGTAAAAGTATGTAAAGTATGGGATGATTGGGAGTTGACCATTACGGGAACGTCAACTTGTGAGGTATGATTATTTTTATATCAAGGAACTCAAGACCTTTGTGTAAATTTTTATAGATCCTTTATCAGTAACAGAGTCGGGAAAAGGAACACTATCCAAACTGTACCTTATCTGTTTGGACTAGAATCTATTTACGTAAATTTTATTTAAACAAAAATTTATTCCCCTTTCCTAATCATTACCTTTAGGTTTTACTCGAATGAGGATGTTTATCAGAGTCCTGCATATCTATTCTGTCGATACGGCATGTATGCGTGTGATTCAGTTTGCTCTTGTTGGTTTATATTCATTTTTGGGGGAAAGTTTAGAAGATCCATACCATATATCATTCTTCATCCTAAACCCTTGTATAAACACGAATGAGGATGTGATCGAAATCAACGTAACGTCTAACTGTCATCTATAGCCATGTATGTGTGCGATTCAGCTGCCTTGTGTGTGTGGTACTTTTGGGTGAAAGATAGTCTTAGACAGATCAACCCTAAGCCTTATTAAAAAAAACACCCATTACCTCTATAAATGTTACACCTTAGCTCTAGTGGTGGGAGATGTTTATCCTGCCAAGCTTATGATAAATCAACCACGACCGAGCAATTGATTTAACTTATTCATGTTACCACATAGATTAGTTGAGTTTCTGAGTGGCTTTACTCTTCCTATTTCGTGAGGTGTTTGGTTGTGTACTTGTAATTGATCAAATAAATAAGAAAAATCCTTAGGGATACATTTTCATAAACTACTAAGTCAACATGAGGACAAGAAATTTAAGTGGGGGGATATTGATGACATCAAATAACGTCACTTTTTTATAGCATCATATATCCTTGTAAATAACCATTTAGTATAATTATTGCCAGAAATTTACTTATCGTTTGTAAATGGAGATTGCAGTAATTATGGAGTACTTGGTGAAGATTAGCAAAAAGGCACGCATTCTAGAGCTTAAACGAAGACATTTGAAGATTAATGTTCTGACATCCTATACGTCGTATCCATCAAGGAAGATACGGCGTATATGTATTTCACAAGAAACCACGAAGATACAAAGTCCAATACGCCGTATCCATGAGACATATATACGCCGTATTCAATTTAAAGTAATAAAATATTCTGGAAGATATGGAACGTGGTCCCTACTCTAAAAAACCCCCCAATACGCCGTATCCATCTATCTCATACTCCCTAATCAGACCAAAATCCAGTACAGTAAAAAATATTGAAACCTAAAAAACGGGGTTTTCAAGGTGCTTGATCATATTTTTGATACCTTAACCACAAAGGTCGATTTTCAGAAGACAAGAGGAGCAGAAGAGGTCAAGCAAAGCTATTAATTCCATATGAAACACTTTGTAATCTCCTATACTCTAGTAATCGTTTGATTTTTGGTATCATTCGTTTAAACTCGTACATAGTTTCCTTGGTTGAATTATTACTCTTGTATTGATTATGACGTTTGAGGGCTAATACCCTTGGGTATTAGCCATTATTATGAAGATTTGAATGTTTTGTAGAATAATAAAATAACATACATGAAAAGAGAAGAGACAGTAGGTTTAGAGAGAGTGGTTCCGGATGAACATTTTAGAGAGAGAAAGAAACATAAAGAGAGAACAACATGTTTTATTGTGTGAAAATAATGAATAACCAACACCCTTTCCATAGCATGGAAAAGGTATTTATACCTCTATAGAGCTGCGGTTTTTGGCCTTTGGCTTGCATGGGCTTTCCATGGGCCTTACGCTGACTAGCCTAGTAAGTTTCCAAAAATAAATAAACAAGCTATCTAACGATATCTATGGAAGTGACCGACACTTTTGTGTTCCTAAAAATCTCCCCCTAAGGGAGGTCACTCTATTTACAAAACGCTTAACCTAGCATCGCAAGCATCTTAACTTTAGTCTTGATCTCGTAGTCCATTAACTCATTCATTGACTGTGAATGATGTAGTGATCAATCACTTTAGGCTTGAGCACGTTCTACTGACTTTATGTAACTATGTGATACTTGAGCTCCTTAGAGTCATCAACCAAGCATAAATCTCCATTCACCATCTTGTAAACTTCGCCATGCTTGTGAACTTGTAACCATTCTGGAACACATGCTCATACCTTTCTTGATGTGTCGTCTTGAAAAGCGCTTTATGCTGCAATCTTTCTTGAAATTCTTAACTTAACACTTCGTCACTTCGAGGAAAGACGTTCGGTATCCATAGTGACGGAAATCTTAGAATTCTTTGACTTTAATAACTTTGTCACTTCAAGAAAGACGTACGGGTATCAGAGTAGGTCGAAACTTGAAACAGTTACTTGATCTTTCATATGGCTTTATATTGTAGGTCGGGTATGCACATGTGGTTATGCGAATCTTAAGACAGCTGGAATCAGGTACCATTACCTCCACTATAAGTATCCTTGCAATAAAACAGTTAGCAATAAATATGGGGGACGAATATGGCTTTGTCATTCACCCATGTTTGGTTGGAGTAACCTTCGAATCCAGTGAGGATTGACCTTTAATCAGTAGATCAATTTAAGAAAAGAATCTCCTTGACAGGATTCTAGCTTGCAGTATTGAATCTATCAAACACATGTGTTTAGATTCATCATGTACTCAACGATGTTCTTCATTATCGGAACGTCTCAAAGCAAGATAACACAATAAAGAGTCGAACCATGAGTGTACTGTCTCACCCGATTGATAGAAAATCAATTTGAAAATCAATCGATTGTGACACTTGCATAAAGTGATTTGTGACACATCGAGAGTGTTAATCATTTCAACAAGTTCATCATCAAAACATCAATCATCTACTCAGAATAATGTTATATTCTGCAGATTTTTACCATCAAATTTCTTTCTATTTGTGTCACAAGTTTGGATTCTATAGAATCGACAAGTCACCTTACCATAAGCTTGTTTGATGTTGGCTCAAGCAGGATTTTCCCATCTACATATGTGATAACTTGAGTAATCCTCTTATGTTCTGGCAAAATCAACAAGGAATAATCGTAGACTCTTATATATTTCTCGATATTCCACATTGTGGTGAAATAGCAACATAATATTGACAATGTCCTAATGGATTTATGGATGATCTCTTTTGGCTCTACGACCTCAATAGTGCACTTTGAGTTTTAGTGATCGGAAGCAGGAGCTGACTGCCACCTATTCCATATTCAACTAACTGGAGTGAGAAAGTCGATAGAAATACGTGTAATCTTCGTGAGAAATGAAACAAGAGTATATTGAGAGACCTTGAGTGGCTAGGGAGGGTTGTGCATAGCGTCACTAGGTCCATGACTGTCTTCAATATCAGACAACAACTTAGTGTTTCCGACAGTTTATGTATTGACCCGGTTTCTGCCTAAGTGTAAGGAGGGCTTCTTTCTTCTCACCCTTTATCTACATTTCTTTTTCATTCTTCAACCCCTCAACGCTTAACCGATACTTCATGACTAATCCTTGTTGGTTTGTTCCAGTATTAAGCTCCATCTTAGTTACACTATTCCCTTATTCTCACTTTTTACTCCTTTGTATCATACCTAAAGGACTTCTACACTAACAAGTGGAATCCCTAGGTAATCCTCAGTTCAGACTAGATCATGGGGATTTGAATACCGTATGCTAACCGCCATAATAACTCCATAAATTTAAGTACATGGTCGATCTTTTGGGTATTCCATCACAATCCTTCTACCATTAAAAAGTTCAATCAAAGTGTTTGATATAAATAATCAAAAGAAATACACTTAGAAAGTTTTTCATCATCACTAAAAGGCTCCGCCCTTAAATGAGCACGTAATCGTAGTACAATGCTAAGTTGTAGAGTGCATTGAGTCCACATTTTATAAATCACATTTCAATACAGTTAGGGTTCATTTAATCATAATTTTTAATCACATTTTCTCCCCTTATCCAAAAGTGTTAAATCCACTTTAGATAAAAATAAAAGTTTAATCACATTTTCTCCTCTTATCCAAAATGTTAATCCCTTGATATTTTGGATATCAATTGATTAAACGTTCGGGGACAAAATGTTACACAATATCTAACAGGAACATTTTAATGCTCCCCCTCAATATTTGAGGGTATATAAGACAGTGCTGAGTACAATAATTTGAAAACTTTTAAGTTTACTTAGAAATTCTTGAAAATTTTGTACTCGAGCACTCCTTAGAATCACCATTAAGTCTACACTACATATATACAAATTCAAAAGTTATTATTATTTAATAGGTTTGACCTGTTTTGATAAGGACATCATATGATAAATCATATGGTCCTTTCTAGCAACCGAAGGTCTCTCCCGTACAATCTCCCATGAATGAATTTTTCCAGGCTCCTCAATAACCTTCTGTTCCTGAGTTGTCAATCAATAGCCTGGATCATAGCTCCTGCTCTTTCCCTGTCTACATTTCTCCAGACTGTCTGTGGCAAGTACTCCATCCGAATTCGCTTCAGAATATCATCAAGGGCAGACCGAACATCGTTGAGTGTACCGTCACTAAACTTGTATAGTTCATCAATACGCATCAATCTGTTTTTATTTTCTTTATTATGGTATATGAAACCTTTGAGATTAGAGTATGTTGTATATGGTGTCTTTCGTTTGAGATCTGATCAGTAAGTATTCAGCCTTGTGAGGTTGAGCTTCTTTTGATAACTTTCAACACCTAACTGAAGATCTTCCACACGCCTTCTGAGGACAACGCTTCTTGTAAACATTCGCAGTGAGACACCCAAAGCAAGACGTTCCTTAACGTTGAGATTTGTCAGCTTTCCTTGAACATGAAGAAGCAACATGTCTTCTATATCTTGAAGGCGAAGTCTGTTGTAGTCGCCTTCTTTGAATGTGTACAGCTTGTCGTCATTTCTACGAACAGTGATCCAATCCAAATGTTTGTAATTATGCCATTCGACAATCTTAAGCTTTGTAACAGCAAGGATTCTGTGTTTGGAGTAGAAATCATGAGCAGATTCCCTATTTACTACAAATCCATAGAATTGTTGACATTTTTGCTTCTAGTGAGAGATGCCCCATAATGCATGTTTGTCGTAGACACTCGGCACTTGACTCCACATCGAGTTTGGGACGAAGTCTTCAATCAATTGGATGTGTCCATAATCTGCCGTCTTTGTCTTTGTCACTAAAGTTGCATAAGTTCGGCTTGAGACACCACTACTTAGATAAGCAAGGTCGTTGTTGATGAAGTGATCAAAAGGTATTACTTGACGACCTCGTGAATTAGGTATTAATGGTAAGGGCTTGCGAAGATCATGTGGATATTGCTGTCCTTTGGGGTTGTTCCAGTCTAGTTGATCAGTAGTTGCTTTGCAGACTTCTTCAAGGAAATATTCACGTTCCACCAGACTCTTGCACGAACCTTTCATTAACTCGTATTTTGGACCGGCTAATAATTCTGGTGTCAGAGTATCAACTTTGAGCCGATTCATCACGAATGCTGAGAAGTCTAGAGGAGTATCCATCAACTCATTAAATGACTCAAGGGGATGTTCATTCCGAGCAAAAGTGCTTATCCAAGGTTGAACTGGTCCATGTTTAGCGGGCAAAGTCTTATTCCAATCACGGTCGGGAGTTGGAGGTTTTGTTGGTTTTTGAAACCAATCAGGATGCTGAGTGATCGCATCAACAGGTTGATCTTCAGTAAATCCTGTATCGAACTCCTGATGTGCAGGTTCTTCCAAGTCTTTG
The DNA here is from genome assembly GCA_026074375.1 of Tanacetum coccineum. Lineage (NCBI taxonomy): Eukaryota > Viridiplantae > Streptophyta > Magnoliopsida > Asterales > Asteraceae > Tanacetum > Tanacetum coccineum. The sequence continues at coordinate 17,685 of BQNB010049847.1, forward strand.
TCAGCGTGTATTGGTTCCTCTGCTTGAGGAGACTTGCCAGTAGACGTGTAATGAGATTTGGACCCTTCTTTAGACTTGTCAGTTGACTTGGATATCTTCTCCTTTGGTGCACTGGTTGACTTAGGTTCTTTTCTAGCTCTTCTTCTCTTGGACCCCCGGTTTGATACAGTGGAGGGTTCTTCGTCTTCATCCTCATCATCTTGATGTCTTTTAAACGTGATCGTCTCTCCATATGTTTCAAGAATGTCTTTGTCAGTTTCATAAGCGTCAACCAATGCTTTGTAGAGAGTCTTCTGCTGAATTGATCTGTCAATTGATTTGTTATTCTCTATTTTATCAATGAGAATCTTCTTCAGCTCGAGTTCAGATAGGTTAGCTGCTACAGCATGGGATGTCTTAGCTTGATTGGATGAACGAGTCAGAACTTTAGCTTCGAGTTGGTCATTTACGAACTTCTTAATTTTCGATAAAATCTTAGAGACTTATTCTTTAACTTTCTCTTTGACTTGCTTTTTGATGATCTTCCTCATATTTTCATCAAGTGTATTGATGAAGTCTTCATTTTTAGCTTGAGCTTCGTCTCTAAGTCTGATTGACTGTAGTTGCACAACTGTTTTTATGCCTTCATTCATCTTATTGGTAAGGTACTGATCAACAATGCTAGGAATTGATGAAACTACTTCAGCAAATAGGTTTGTTTTCTTGAATTCCGAGAAGTCATCTTCTAAAGCTTTTACTCTATCTTTAAATTTGTATAAGGAACCAAAGGTTGGAAGATTTTGTAGGGAGGTACTTAGAGCAATTGTTGGTGTGGGAACGGGTGTTTGTTGCTGAGGTTGAATGAAAGGAATGGATGGTGGAGGAAGTGGTGTTACAGATAAAGCATTTCAACATTCGTAGAGACGAGAACATCTACCAGAGATGTTGACTCAATGTTTAGATTAAGAATGGAGTCAATACCTGTATCCAGATTAGGGTTGAGCATGTTTGAAATGAAGCCTGATGATACAGAAGAACTTTGCTGTTGAACTTCAGGAGTAGCAGCTGTTATTATCACATGAGTATCTTCTGTTACTTGAGTACCTTGAATATTAGTCTATGGAGCATCTGTCATTTTAGTATCTCTTCCCTCCAGATTGATGCTCGCGTCCCTGTATAAATCATTCACTTCGTCTTCTTCATTTGTCTCCTCTTCATCCAGTCCTTCATCATATGCTTTATCATCAGATCACTCTTCTTCTTTATCTTCTTCATCTTGTCTTTCTTTATCATCAAAAGTAGACAACTTAGGATAAACAAAGTCGTCATCATCATTGTCCAATTCAGTCTGTTTATTGTCATCATCTTGATCATCATCACCTTCATTATTAGCATTGTTATCATTTTAATCATCATCATCTTCATTATCATCATCGTCATCATTTTGATTATCATCATCTTCACTCACATTCACTTCATCATCATCGTCTTTGTTACTGGACTTCTAAGAAATTTGCTCATCATCAGAGTTATATGTAGGTACATCGGGAACCCCTGGTATAACACCAGTTCCTTCATCTACACCTGAACTGCTGGCGTGAGAGCTGTGAGTCTGTATCAAGCTTCTTTTGGTGGCCAGTTTTATTTGTTTAGCCTCAGACAATGCAACCTTAGATAGCACATTTAAGCCTTTTTCTTTTGACATTGTTGCAGGTTGTTTCTTCGTGGCAGGTTTAGTCACCTTTGTTGAAGTCTTGAGTCTTTTGCCTTTAGAAGTTTGAGCAGACTTCTTCTTGGAAGATGATTCAGGATCAGCTTTATTCTTTACATATTTAGGTTTGGGAATCTTCTCACCAGTAGCATAAGCATGATAAGTCTTGTAAGCTTCGGACTACAACATGGCTTGGTTGGTCAAGTGCTGAGGGAGAATAGCGCCGTATATCTGTGTGTCTTAATGTTTAGAGATAACTCTTATTGTGGTGAACATGGGGTCATCCCTGGAAGTGTGCCAAAACATCTTGTTTCTCCTTGGTATTGACTGATCCTTTGCCATGAAGTAGTCGACAATGACTTTAGTGAATCGTGGATAATACAAGTCATTGTTCTTCTTAGAGTTCTTGTTCTCCACTTGATACACCAAGTCTTCCCACAACAAGTAGACATAATCAACATTCTTGTTATGATACATGCCCTAAAGAATTTGAGCACGTGACAAGCGAAGACTTTCCAGAGCAGTAGTTTTTCCACTTAGACACTTATTGATGATGGCAGCAAATGATCTCCATGGTTGATGCATGTGATTAACATTGACATCAAATAATACCTTTATCTCACCAGTGTGTCCAAGATCTCTAATAAAAGATAGAATTTCCTCTTTAAATGGAGGATCTTCAAATTTCTAACATGGGAGTTTACGGCAAATCTGGAGCATATCTCTGAAATTTTCAACGTTAACAGTATGGCTTTTTCCGTTCATCTTGAAACGAAGTGAAGAATGATGTCTGGAGGCAGTGACCCATAACTCTTGCATGTAGATTTCTAGTACATCAGCAGTGATCTCAAATGCTTTATAGAAGGAAGTGAGTTTGAGAGCGTCTAGCACCACTTGAAGAGTAGGTTCCTTGGAATTGAGATTGGAGCTTAGTCGGAGATTGCATTTCCCTATCTTAAGACGGTTAGCAGGAACGACTAAATCATCATCCAAAGCCTTGTGCTGAGCTCTTGTGATTTCTATGATTCTGCTAAGAAAGGATCAATACAGTTTATGTTTGAACAATACACTATAGAGACCTTTCAATTAAACACTTTGAGTTGATTCATGATGCAAAAATTTCTCAAGGATAGGGAACTCTAAGACTTTTAGCACTTTTTAAGATATATTCCTTTAAATGACAACTTAGATTGACAAAGAATGCTTAAGGAATTAAGGAAACTGCTTTGACTATTTAGGAATCAAAATCTTTCTAACTAGGTAGAGAATTTTAATATCCTAAGCCTAATTTTTAGTTAACCTTGTTTTACCTCGCAATTTAGCCAGTTTAACTTGATTAGAGATTATAATTAACCAATTTTAATTAATTCCCTAAAACAGGTTTTAAATTGCCTTCTAGTTGGAAAATTGATCTTAAGTGTTTCTGGTCTTGAAAGATAAACTGTTTTCTAAGGGAAAAACTAGTTGTTCGGTTCACAAAGGAAAACGAGTTGTTCGGTTCTAAGGAAAAAAACTAGTTGTTTGGTTCCAATATGAAAACTAGTTGTTCAGTTTCCAAACAAAGCTAGTTGTTCGGTTCATTAATAAATCTAGTTGTTCGGTTCCTTAACAGAAACTAGTTGTTTGGTTCCAATATGAAAACTAGTTGTTCAGTTTCCAAACAAAGCTAGTTGTTCGGTTCATTAATAAATCTAGTTGTTCGGTTCCTTAACAGAAACTAGTTGTTCGGTTCCTTTAGGAAAACTAGTTTTTTGGTATCCTAAAAACTAGTTGTTCGATTCCTTAATAAATCTTGTTGTTTGGTTCCTTAACAAAAACTAGTTGTTCGGCTCCTTTAGGAAAACTAGTTGTTCGGTACCCTAACAAAATCTAGTTGTTCGGTTCCTTAACAAATCTAGTTGTTCGGTTCCTTAACCAAACTAGTTGTTCGGTTCGTTTATGAATCTAGTTGTTCGATTCCTTATCCAAACTAGTTGTTCGGTTCCTTAACCAAACAAGTTGTTCGGTTCCTTTATGAATTTAACAAACATGATGTTTTTCAACCATTCAAACTAGTTTCTTTAGCTTTCATAATATGAGAAAAACATTTAGGATCAATATAACAACTTTAAACCACAGAATAATCTTTTTACACAATTTCACATAAACCTAAATTTTTGATCAATAGATTGATCATATTTCATTCATATGTTAAACATACATAAAACTGAGTTAAACTAGTACATTACACACCTAAAACTACAAAACCCCTCAACTAATTTGGCGTTTTAACGAAGTTGATTTTCAAGAATCCTAATTTTGAGAATTAGAGATTTTGATATCAATTGTGGATGAAAATCTAATTCGTTTGAGACGTAGGTAGGTTAGGTGATGTAGAACATTTTATATGTTGTACCTTAGAGATGAATTTGATTTTTTGGGTTTTCCGAGATCAAGACTATGTAAAAACCTAATTCGAATGAGAAGAGAGTAGTTTAGACAATGTACATCACTTTTCTAGTTTACCTTAATTCTTGTTATCAACTGAAAATGGTAGAATGGAAGATGGCGATTCGAGTTTGTGAGAGAGGGAAATAATTAAAAAACAACCGTGTGTCGTGTGTGTGAAAAAGACGGGTGGGTAAGGGTTTATTGAAAGAAAATTCAATTTTGACGCAATTGGCCCCTCAAGATTCATTATCCTTGTATTATTTCAATTATAAGATTTATTAGGCATATAATGTTTTAAATAATGGCACAAATAGTCCCTACTGGTTTAACAAACATACCTAAAAACTTATATTTGCACATTTACTCCCTAAAGGCATAAAAACATAACATATAAGGCACATATAAGCTAAACTTAATTAACTTTCCTTAAAAATGATATTCCGTTATTGTTTAAAAACCTTTTTCCTTTAAACACATTTTTTATTATGAAAAAGATATTTGACATTTTCTCCCCCTCAAACAATGACTCGTTTTCTATTTAAAGAGCTGTAGTCGTTATTTGAGAAGTTGAATGTCTTTAAAAAGCATTTTTTAATGACTTAATGTTTTATTTGTAAAAATCAAACACGATGAAATAAGATTTCTCTTATTTAACACATAAGCGCACTGACACGTACGCTCATGGATATATAAGAAGCACGGTTTGTGTTGCAAAGTAAACACAAGCCTTTGCATGGTCATTAAGTAGACCATGCCCGAGAATAAAATTCCCGTTGAGAGGTCAAGTTTTCTTTTTGAAATACTTGCCTTTAAGATGATGACCGGGTTGCTATCTGAAATAATAGCAAGCTATTTTTGGCATGTTTTGAAAACATTTGGAACTTCTGCTCGAACTTCATTTACAGCCTCGTATCATTATTAAATGACATTTCTAAGACTGTAAATGTTATCGATTTTCAGAAGACATGCCATTATTACCTCTTTTTATATTCTTTTTTATAAAAAAAAAATTGGTTTTAAGTATTTTATGTTTTTGTATTTTATTTTTATAAAGGTTTTCTAAAAATAAAAATAAAAATCTTTTTGGTTTTTTTGGTTTTTAATATATATACATATTATATACAGGATATTTGAATAGGTACCACCACTATTCTTCTGCTTCATCTGCCAATTGTTTCAGGGTCTCCGGCGTAAAACTTCTCATTCCCAGCATGTTGATAAGAAATTTAATTCTTTCTCTGCTAAGGGCTTTAGTGAAGATGTCCGCCAGCTGATACTCCGTATTGACAAAGTAAATCTCTACTACTCTGTTCTCAACTTGCTCTTTTATGAAGTGGAATCTGATGTCAATATGTTTTTATCAAGAATGTTGAACATTGTTGCAGCATAAGGCAATAGCGCTTTTGTTATCACAATACATTGGAATATTATTGAATCCAAGGCCATAGTCGGTAAGCTGTGATCTCATCCAAAGAACTTGAGCACAACAACTAAACAAGGCTATATATTTAGCTTTTGTACTGGATATCGCAGCTCTTTTCTGCCTTTTTGATGACCAGCTAACAAGTCTGTCTCCCAATAATTGCATACATCCATATGTACTTCGTCTAGTATCTTGGCAACCCGCATGATCAGCGTCTGCATAAGCTGTTAGAGCAATAGAAGAATCCTTTGGATACTAGAGTCCCCTATTGACGGTTCCTCTTAGGTATTTAAAGATCCTTTTTATAGCATGTAAGTGCTTTTCGGCTGTGAGATACATAAGGGTGCCCACCATTCCACGATAGTGTGTAGCGTCAATGGCTTTCCCTTGTGTATCTTCATCCAGTTTGGATTTTCCACCATGGGAGTATCCACGGGGTTACTAGATTCCATACCATATTTTTCAAAGATTCTAGGGCATATTTAGACTGGTTTATAAAGATGCCTCTGGGACTTTGTGAAATCTGTAGTCCTAGAAAAAAAATGATATTTTGCCCATCATCGACATCTTAAACTTTGAACATATTATTTTTGAAAATTGGTCACATAGTTCAGGTGTAGTAGACGCAAAAAATATATCATCAACATAAATTTGTACCAGGAGAATATCTTTGCCTTGTCTTCTGATAAACAATGTGGGATCCACGATTCCTTTAGAGAATTCTTGAGAGAGTAGAAACTTCGACAATAGATCGTACCACGTGCAAGGAGCTTGTTTCAACCAATAGAGAGCCTTCTTAAGCTTGTACACATGATTCGGATTGTCTTGATCCACAAACTTGTCCGGTTGGCTGACATAAACTTCTTCGCGCAGAATGTCGTTCAAGAATGTCGTCTTAACATCCATTTGGTAGACGATCATATTCATGTGAGCAGCATATGCAAGGAAAATTCGAATAGCATCAAGTCTAGCCACTGGAGCAAAAGATTCCTCAAAACCAATTCCCTCTATTTGACGGTAACCACGAGTAACCAAACGAGCCTTGTTTTTTAGAATTCCTCCTAATTCATCAAGTTTCACCTTGTAGATCCATTTTAAAGTAATAACTATTACTTTATCTAGACGAGGAACGAGTTCCCAAACTTCAAGACGTTTAAATTCATTAAGCTCCTCTTGCATTGCTTCAATCCAACATGCTTGAGTTAATGCGTCTTTATGGTTCTTTGGTTCAACTGATGTAAGAAAGGCATCGTAGTAACAAAATAAGGCTTGTTCATGGAGTTGGAGTCTTGTGGAAATAGGTCTTTCGAGTTCACTGATGATGTTGTCTAAAGGATGATCCTTGGTCCATTTAGTAACGTTTTCTGAGTTTAGAGCAGCAGTTTGCACAATAGTAGAAATAACATCCGAAGAAGAAGATGTTTCAAAATTGTTTTCTGGAATTGGAATACCAAAGAACGGATCATTATTCATGTGTGCAACATCTAAGTCATGATTGTCTTCTTCAACATCATTAGGAATGTTAGGAGGTTGAGTTTCAGGTGTTGTTTATGAGCTACTAGGTGATGGTGCATCTTGGTCAACTGTTGTTGAGAAAGGTGAACTGGTTGTTGCAGCGGGGACCAGAGCAACTACTTCAGCAATTGGAGCAATGACTTCAGGAGCTGGGAAATCAACACTAGGTGGAGGAGTGAGTAATTCATCAAACAACGGTTGAAACAAAATATCCCAATCAGTTCTTATAGGTGGTACAAATGGCGTTAAAGGAGGAGGGTTTGGCACGAGTCCTGAACTGATTGTTGCAAGAGTCATTTCATGAAGTGTGGGTCCTGAACTGCTGTGTTCAGAAGCCATCGCAATCAGCTCATCAAAATATACATGAATTGTATCATTGATTCTTCTGGTATGTCGGTTGTAAATTCAAAATGCTTTCTTTGTGGGTGCATAGCCAATGAAAATACCAATATCAGCTTTCGGTTGTAACTTACCCAAGTTCTCACTATCATTCGTCGGATAGCAGAGTGCACCAAATACATGGAAAAATGATAAGTCAGGAAGTTTGTCATGTAAAAGCTCATATGGAGTTTTGCTATGACGAAGACGTATGATGGAACGATTTTGGGTGTAACATGCGGTAGCAACTGCTTCTGCCCATAAGAATAATAGAGCTTTTGCATAAATCAACATTGTGTAGGCAGCTTCAATTAGCGTACAATTGCGTCTTTCAATGACATCATTTTGCTGTGGAGAGCGAGCAACAGATGTTTCATGAGAGATGCCAACATTTTCATAATATTCACGCAAAGTTTGATTAACAAACTCAGTTCCATTATCTGTTCTAATTCGTCAGACAGGCACTTTAAGTCGCACTTGGATCATTTTGAGAAACTTGATTATGAACTCTAGAGCTTCATCTTTTGACCTTAAGCACTTTACCCATGTAAATCAAGAGTAATCATCAACAATGAAGAGGATGTACTTCTTTCCATTAACACTTGCGACACGCATTGGTCCATAAAGACCCATGTGTAAGAGATAGAGTTTTTCCTGGTTGGTGTCTTTAGATTTAGGTTTGTAAGGTTTCTTCTTGCTTTTGCCCATTGCACATGCAGAACACAGATGGTCCTTTTCAAACTTTAGCTTAGGGAGACTGAACAAGACAGTGTCTTGCTAAATGGTTGATTTCACCAAAGTTCAGATGAGACAGACGACGATGCCATAGCCATGACTTAGTCTTTGAGGCCTTTGACAAGAGACATATAGGAGAGGACGCCATCATATCTCCAAGAAACAGAGTATACAGATTGTTTCCTTGAGATCCAGTCAATAGATCAACACCTTTTAGATTACGAATGAAGCATGTGTGTTGACGAAAAGCAACTTCAAGGTTCGAATCACAAAATTTCCCAACGGAGAATAAGTTGTGTCCAAGTCCTTCTACATAGTAAACCCTTGATATCGTAACATTCCTAACTATAATCACCTATCCCATATATCTTTGCCCACGTGGACATTTCCGAATTTGACTGTACCCAAAAATTTATTGACAAAATTGGTGAGCTGAGAGCGATCTCCGGTCATATGCTTGGAGCAGCCGGAGTCCAAATACCAGAGAACAATTTGGACAACCTGCATTCTTCAAGAGAGGAAGATGGAACATCAGAAACTATGGATCCCCAAGATTGACTGGGTTCCTTTGTGTTAGCAGATATAGATTTAATGATCTTAGATTTGCTAACGGGAACATTAGTGTTTGATTTCTTAGGTTTCTTTGAGTAAACCAATATTACTACAGGCTTAGGTGTATCACTTTCTAGAGTAGTTGGTTTCCTAAGGGGCACTTCAGCAGTTGTGGTAATCCTAGTTAAAGGGCACGTATTTCCTACTATAGTGAAGGTCCGACCAGTAGGTCTCTAAGTGTATCCAATATTTGTAAACACTTTTCCTGTTGGTTTCTAAACTTTTCTCTTTGAACCTTTATTAACAGATTTAGATTTATTACGAGCATTCGCATCATTGATAAATTTAAGAACACAAATCATGATTATCAGAAAGCATGCAACCATTATACTTAACACATAAAGGTTCAGAATTCGCATTAAGCTTGGAATGTTGCACATTTGCATTTCCTTTAGGTTCAACAAAGCAATTCTTATTTCTCAAACTAGATTTAAATGTCCTAGGGGGTATAACAACCCACAATTTTTATCAATGTAAATATCCACCTATTAAATTAGATGCACTGTAATATCCATCTATTATATATATACCACCTTTCTACAGGGAAAATTTTGCTTTATCTCATTATGCAACGTAACTTGCATCTCTAAAGTAAACGAGCTCACGCAACCTACCAATGCCATCTCTAGCTATGTTTACATCATGTAAACATCCTAATATATCAAGTATATATCTTAATATCATTTTTACCAGGTACATTATCCATTTAACATACTTTTCAAAATGTTATATCAAAACAAGCATTAAACGTTAACGTTTATATCAAAACCATAATTATATGTAATATATACATATAAATTGAATGTACAAGTCTTTAAAGCATGTGTACAAGTATCATAGCACAACATTTGAATATCTTTTCCCTCCTAAATCAAGTTACAACTTTCTAAAGCTCAATGTACAAATCAATAATGCAAGAAAATCAAATTTAGGTCATTTTACCTCCTAAATCACTTTGGTTTCTTACCACCACTTTAGTACAAGGTACAAGAACTTAATACATGACTTTTAAACCTTAAACCTAAACCTTAATTCATCCTAAACCCTAATCTAAAACCCTAAACCCTAAAAATGAAACCCTAAACCCTAATTTCACTTTTAACTAAAAACTAAATCCTAAACCTAAAAATAAGCCCTAAACCTTAATCCTAAGCCCTAATCTCAATCCTAACACTAATCCTAAACCTTAATCTACCCTTAATCCTAACCTTAATCCACATTTTAAAACCCTAAACCCTAAACCGAGCCCTAAATGAACCCAATACCCTTTTCCCTCCATTTCTACCCATTTTAAACCCAACCAAGTATCTTAGCACCTCTATGACTAAGCTACTATAGCCCTAAGATTCTTACAAGCACCTCCCTTTCAACTCTTGGCCACCAATCTTGCTACATCACCACCTTGTCACTCCATTTTAGCCGAACCCCCCCAAAACCCCTCCACCTTGCAAAGCTACACTTCCTAGCCCTCAATACTCATCTCTAGGACTCATTTGTCATCACACTACATCACTTGACCCTTAGATAACAATAAAACTTGGGCACAAAGGTTTCCAAGCCCTATAAATACACGAACCAAGCAACCCTTTCAAATCATCCCTCAAAACTTATCTCACACACTCAAATGGAGTTCTAACCATTCCCTGGCAGCAATAGAAGATCAAGAGAAGTCCCTAAGCTCATAATAGAAGTCAAGAAGCAAGAAAAACAAAGTCTTGAAGCCATTCCTAGGAGTACGAGTCATAAAAACCTATCTTGACCCATTTTAGCTCAAGTAAGCCTAAGATCTTGTTCCATAAGCTTATATGTTGTATTAGAATGTTCATAATACTCTTAAGATCATATATGAACTCTTGGTTGAAGCTTTGAATCCTCAAACCCATGTGTTTTTTATAAAACCCCTAAAAACAACCCGTTTTGATTTTCTAGCTAACGAATCATTTTTCTAAACTTTTGTTATGTTAGAACATCTTATTTTAATAAGCTATAACCTGCAAATATCATTTGTAATCTTAAAATAAGCTTGTATGGCTTTTTGGACTTGTTTTGCAAATATTTCCATGCATAAGGGTATATATCGTAACTTTCTGAAATTTATAACTAAAGGGGTTGAAAATGTCATTATTCTAAAGTTATAACTATAAGGACCTATTTTGCCAAGTTTCAAAGTTAAAGGTTTAAATTATATATACTTTATATATAAAGGACTAAAGTCGTAAAAGTTTATAAACCAAGGGTATATATTACCAATTTTTCAAACTTAAAAATATAATATATAATATTTTTATATCAATTATAAAAATATATATTAATATTATAAAACTCGATTTTATTAAAACCCGACACATTTATCGTTATTAATTATAAATCGACGCATTATTTCGTTATATATTTAACGTAATTTATCATCGACTAACTTTTGAAGAAACTTAAAATCTTATCGTATCATGTTACTAGGGAATTTCATATGAAGGGATTCATTTAAGTTTTCGTTTTGACGAGTTTGCTGGGTTTATGATTTAAAGTGCCCTGGCTCCTCAAACGATACTACATGGCCTCTGGATTATAACAGCCCGAACAGTGATACAATATTTCCATAATTTAATAAATCAAAGATATATGTTAAACTTTATGAAGTTTTGAAACGTAAACCATCACACTAAGACTTGACATATTACCCAAGTTACGTGACGAAGCCGTTACTTTCACTTGATATACTTTTGCCATCAATCAGATTTCCCAATACTGTTAAGGTGAGTTTATAGCCTCACTTTTAAATCTTCTATTTCATAAACCCGTGAGGGGGATACAAGTTATAAATCATGAATACAAGTGTTTTCTAAATGTATGCTATCCTAATATATTATTACATCTGTTGTCTAAGTCCCTTTATGCCAAAAGACCCCCATCATCATGGACCATTAATCACTTGCAAGTGAACACGAATATTGTGAATAGGCCTATTGGGATTGACAAATCCCGTTTGTGCTAGCCGGATAGGTAACCAAACATACTATATTTAAAACTTATAGGTATATGGCAATTACCTACACGAGGGCCGTTATCTTTATATATATCATTATTGATATATACACTAGTCAGTTTGAGTGCCATGAGCTTAGACCCAATAATATTGTTTTCCATAATAATTGTACTCATTATAATTATTACACTTATGGGTGTATAACAACGTAACCATCTTATATGTCTTGTATTACACTATTTATTATAACTAGGAATTTTCACTCAACCATTGTGTTGACCTTTTTAGCATGTTTATCTCAGGTAACTGAACATCTTATAGCACGGAGTGGTATGGACTTGAAGATGGCTAAACTGTTATCATTGAAACTTTATGTTTTAATGTAGATTTTGAGACCTCTGTTTGTAAAACTCTGATGAAATAATGAATGATAACTTATCTTTTAAAAACGTCTCTTTCGAGTTGTTTTCTATGATTATGACTGTTGTACTATGAAATAATACCCCAGATTAGCTTCCGATGCTATATGTCAAAAATGGTGGGTGTTATAAGATTGGTATCAATGCCCGGTTATAGAGAACAAGGTTAAAACCTTAATATAACTACTTTTCTTTTTCCATCCAAGAAAGTCCTCCCTGTGCCACTACATCTCCTGAATAGTATGTAAAGATACATAACTATTATACTATTATATAAATAACTTATGTTATTTACTACTGGGTGTTTATACAAAGTGATGTTCTTCTCCACAATCATCCTTACTACCGATATTGAGGATGCTTTTCCTCCAACTTTCTGGCTATATCCCGGCTTCCTCGGACTATGTCCCAGCTTCACCAGGAAAAACTTATTCTAGCTCTTCAAATAACTCATTTGGTGTAGTTCCAATAGTTTCTCCAACTCTTTTATTTTTTCATGATGACCCCTATATGAAGGTCATGCATGCATACTATGCTAAAGAATCACCTATTCCACCACCAACTATTGTGCCTCCATCTACAATGCTATCTCCAATGTTTAATCCTCAAGAATTCTTTCTTCTAGAGGAATTATTGTCACCTAAGAAACAAGGCCATAACCAATCATTCTCCTCTACTTCTGCCCTACCTCAAGAATTTGAGATGGGAGAAAGCTCTCGTAAGACAAGTCTGGAACGTCACAAGGAGCAAATTGAGGAAATTTTGAATCATCTAGATGAACTCTCTCTCGACCGCATTAAGCACATAGAAGATAAAATAGAAGGTCTCAGAAAAGGTCGGGTGATTATACAACAAGATTTCGACAATCTGGAAGCTGAACTCTAAAAGGCTCATGCTCGAATTGCTAAACTTCAAAGAAAGCAAATGGGAAATAACAACAAGATTGCTCTGGCTCTAGCTTAAGGGATGCTATCTAGAAACATATCATCAAAGAAATCTAAGTCGTCACCAAGCAGACAAGGAAAGTCTTCTGAATGCAATCTATGAACTCAAGAATAGCCAGAAAGGACCATCGAAATAATAGATTAGATACTAGTTATAGCTTTTAACCTAGCCACAGGATGTGTGATATAAATAACAACACTTGTCAAATTTTGACTATGTACAGTACAAAGGCAAGTTGTTCATGATATAATACAATGACAATCCCGTTATACCTTGTTGTTTCATAATACCGATATATCCATCCTAAAACAACTTCTCTTATATCATCATCTCCGTCTTCTTAGTTATAATCTTTTCCATGATTTCTAACTAAAATCACTCAGATACTTATTTGATTGAATGATCTATGATTTCGATAAAATATTGTGACAATGTTTACTTTTTGAACTTTAATCTACTGTAAGATTATTGATATCATTCTTATTACGTGTTTTCTTATTGTTGGATAGAATCGCTCTACAAGGATGTCAACATCTGAAGCACCAGCCATGACTCAGGCTGTCATCAGGAAACTAGTTGATGACAGTGTTACCGCAGCTCTGGAAGCACAAGCCGCTAACATGGAAAATACTGATAATACCACCAGACCAAGAGAAGATCATGTGGCAAGACAATGTAGCTACAAATATTTCATGAGCTACCAACCTATCAACTTCAAAGGTACGGAAGGCGCTATTAGTCTCATCTGCTGGTTTGAAAGAACTGAATCAATGTTTTCCCGTAGCAACTGTACCGAAGACTGCAAGGTGAAGTTTGCTACTGGTACTTTAACTGAAGAAGCTCTATCTTGGTGGAATTCTTTTGCCCAACCTATTGGGATAGAAGAAGCTTACAAGATTACCTGGGTTGAATTCAAGAAACTTTTGATAAAAAAATATTATCCCCGAACTGAGGTCCAGAAGATGGAAGACGAATTTTACCATCTGACTGTGAAGGGGAATGATCTCAAGACATATGTGAGAAGATTCCAAGAATTGGCAACCTTATGTCCCACTATGGTGCCAGATTCTGAGAAAATGATGGAAGTTTTTCATCTGGGGGAATTGCCTCAAAGTATTGAAGGAAATGTTACCGCCTCTAAACCTCAAACTCTAGAGGAAGCATTAACATAGCCCAGAGGCTAATGGATCAGGTAACAAAGCACACTCGCGATGAAGGTACATTAAGTGATCACAAAACACGAAATTTAATGACAGAAGGAACATTTCAACTAACAAAAACTACCGCAACAATTAATAACAACTTATCGTAACACCAAACAACCTACAATAATCACCAACACATCAGAACAGAAGTCATGGAAACTTCAGGGCTTTGCTGCACTCCAATGAAATTATAGATATACTGGGAAACTGTCCTGTTTGTTTTTGTTCTATGAAATGCACTTTGCATCCTCACTAAGACCTTGCCATGTTAAGTGTAGAATATTTGAAACAAGGGGGCCATCTAACCAAGATCTGCAAAAACAAGGGACAGCCACTGAAGTACTCTGCTACAGTGACAATCTTGTCCTGCTTGTGAGAGAGAAAGGGCGATTATGCAAATCAGTGCCGAAAAAGACCAGCAACACAATGCCCATGGAAGAGCCTACATGTAAGGATAGGAATACTCATCAAACCCCGAACGTAGTCAGGGTATGTTCTTTATTAACCAATATCTAGCTAGTGTATTATTTGATTTCTGAGCCGATAAAAGCTTCGTTCCATATCTCTTGCCTCTAGCTAAATATTCACCAGTACATTTGATACCTTTTACGATATCGAGATCGATGACGGAACTTAGTAAGTACAAAACACCGGTATTCAGGGTGAATATGAACCTTGTTAAACCACCCCCCCCCCAACCCCCACCCCCCCCAAACTTTCAAAATTTGTTCTTATGCCCAATTTAAACTCCGGTAGTTTTGACGTCGTCATTGGCATGGATTGGTTATCCAAGTATCATGCTATGATCATCTGTGACAAGAAAGTAGTCCACATTCCCATCGATGGTGAAACATTAATCATTCGAGATGACCGAAGTAAAACCCGACTAAATCTCATATCTTGTTAAAACCGAAAGATATATATCCTGAGGATGTCAAGTTTTCATAGCCCAAGTAATGGAAAAGAAGTCAGACGAGAAAAAGACTAGTAAGAATATCCCACGTAGTAGAGAATGTCTAGATGTGTTCTTACTGAAAATCTACTTGGCCTTTCTCTCGTTCGCCAAGTAGAATTCCAAATCGATCTAATTCCAAGAGCGACACCTGTAGCCCGAGCACCTTATAGATTAGCTCCTTCAGAAAGGCAGGAACTATCTAACCAACTTTAAGAGTTGGCATACCGAGGTTTTATTCGACCAAGTACTTCACCTTGTGGTGCTCCTATCTTATTTGTTAAAAAGAAAGACGGATCTTTCAGAATGTGTATCGATTACCAGGAGTTGAATAAATTTACCGTAAAGAATCGTTACCCATTACCCAGAATTGATGACTTATTTAACCAACTTTAAGGTTCGAGTGTCTACTCGAAGACTGACTTAAGATCAGGCTATCATCAACTGAGAGTCGGGGATGAAGATATTCCCAAGACTGCTTTTAGAACAAGATACAGACATTATGAATTTCAAGTGATGCCATTTGGTTTAACTAACGCGCTTGCTGTATTCATAAATCTCGTGAATCATGTGTGTAAACCATACTTGGATAAATTTGTGATAGTGTTCATCGATGATATTCTCATCTACTCTCATAACAAAGAAGAGGACGCAAATCATCTAAGAATAATCCTAGAATTACTCAAAAAAGAGAAGTTGTATGCCAAGTTCTCCAAGTGTGATTTCTGGATTCATATCATGCAATTTCTTGGACACTTAATTGATAGTCAAGGACTTCATGTTGACCCCTCCAAGATTAAAGTAGTTAAGAATTGGACATCTCCTACTACACCCACATAAATACGTCAATTCTTAGGACTCGCCGGTTATTATCAGAGATTTATCAAAGATTTCTTGAAGATTGCAAAGTCTTTGACTGGATTAACCCAGAAAAACAAGAAGTATATCTGGGGCGAAGACCAAGAGATAGCTTTTTAACTGCTTAAATAGAAGCTATGTGAAGCTCTAATCTTAGCATTACCAGAAGGAAATGACGATTTTGTTGTTTACTGTAATGCATCCCATCAAGGTCTGGGAGCGATGTTAATGCAAAGACAGAAGGTTATTGCATATGTATCCTGACAACGTAAGGCCTAAGGAAGAAAACTATGCCATCATGATCTGGATTAGGAGCAGTGGTTGTTCGCTTTTAATTTAAAGACCACTACCTATTACGGTTACAAGTGTTAATGTGTTTACTGTTTTATAAAAGTCTTTAGCATATCTTATCAGAAGAGTTGAACATGAGACAACGTTGTTGGTTAGAATCACTTGCAGATTACGATTGTGAAATTCGCTACCATCCTGGAAAGGCAAATGTTATAGCAGATGCCTTAATCTGGAAGGAACGAATCAAACCACTCCGAGTTAGATCATTAGTTATAACCATTCATCCAAACTTACCCTCATAAATTCTTAAGGCTCAAACCGAAGCACTCAAAGAAGACCAAATAAACCCAAAACAGACCTAAAATAACCCAAATAAACCCAAAACAGACCAAAAATGGCAAAAATATGCTTGTATTTGTGTTTTGTGTGTGCAGGTGCGGATAAGTCAAAAATCACAAGAAAACATTCAAAAGCGAGCAAACACGGACACGAGAATCAAAAGAGTACAAAGCCGAAGCCTCAAAAGACCAAAGCCTTAGCCAATTTTCATTATTTTTTTAAGGGCCAATCTTGCTATCTTCGAAAGTTCTTTATAACTTAAAAAGAGGAAATGAAAGAGAGGGGCCAAATATGTTAACTTCCCAAACTCCAACAGTTTTAACTGTCGAAAAAGAAGCGGGAACCACTTTTACTATTCATCGTCTTCTTCATTTCACCCTATCGGTAAACAAGGGGCAAATCAAAAGTAGAGGTGATTAAGTCAAGTTCAAGAGTCTACATCAACCCAGGTCAAACAGTCTTTAATCAAAGGATTCATTAAGGAAGAGCCACATCAAAAGTAAAGGAAGCACAATTTGTGATGGGTTTTGTGCTAAACACACTCACAAAACTAACACAAAACGTATCATCAATGGAACTGACACGATGGCAATCCTAAGGTGTCCACCATCTTGATCAAACGGCCACCAATTGCTGATCAAAATGATTGAAGAAATGAATGGCAGAGATTGAAAGATTGAAAAAGCAGGGCTAAGGTCCTCGAAGCTTAAGCTGGGCACTATTAACAGACCTCACTTCTCACACACACTTCATCAGTTTTTTTTTCGTAGTCGTTCTAGTATTTTATATTAAAATAAAAAAAATTTTTTAGCTTAAATTGTATTTTTGACTTAATGTTCCTTGTAATTTCCTTTTCTAGTAAGGTATCAGGTTTTCGATATGAAATTCAGTTTTTAATTTGTATAAGCTCTTCTTATTTAACCTTTAAGCTCTCGTAATAGCTAAAATTGTCTCAATAAGCTACTATAAAGCTCTTTCAGTCTATTAAGCTGAATTAGAGCTGTTTGAATTTCAGTATTAACTTATCTAAACCTTAATATCAGTTAGAAACCTATTAGGTATCTTATTGTATCTAAGCTTTTGGAAGGGGATCTTAACTTGGCAAAGATTCCAAGGGGACTTATACCTCTAGCTTTATTCATAGCTAGAGAGCTTGTAGCTGCCTTATTTGGTAACTATTATTTGTTACTAGAGGAGTTTGTAAGTTTCTCTTCCATTTACCTTTAAATTCTAGTTTTAAATATTGATGTTATTGCTTGCTATGTTTAGATTTGCTTATTTGCTTATTCTCTTTGCTTATTAGTGTTTAAATGTCTCTTCTAGTACTTATTAGTTGTTTGTTTTAATCTGTTTTTGCTTCCATAGTTATAGATCATTAGTTACTCATTTCTGTCATAAAAACTCATAAAAACCAAAAATATTAGTTTAAATAGTTTAGATCTCAGATTAAGGCTTATTCAGTTGTTTAATCATGATCATTAAGTTTGTTTTAAGCTAGTTTTTATCTGGTATTTAGCACTTGTTCATTAAATTTCTCTTAAAAAGCTTTTCTAAATCCTGTCAAAATGATAAAGGGGTGTTTGGTTTAGTGCAATCTCAAAATTGCACTAACAGTACTAACCTAAGTTAGTACTGCTGAGCCTTTGCACTACCAGTACTAACTTCCAAGATAGTACTGCTTTCACAAGTTAGTACTGTTAGCTTAAATCTCAGTAGAATTAAATTTAGTTTCAGCTTATTTAGATTTAGTTTTCATTTTCTAGCTTATTTCATTGCTTATTTAGTTTTCAAAAGTCAAAATTGCATCAGCAGTACTTTCAAGTGAAAGTACTGCTGAACTTTTATACTAGCAGTACTTTCACTCAGTTAGTACTGCTGTGTTCATAGCTTAGTTTAGATAAGTAATTTTAAGATTTAGCTTATTAAATTCAGTAGAATTTAAGTTTTAATATAGCTTACTACGGTTTAAAGTCTTATTTTGCAATTCTAGCTATTGTCTTAGCTTATTTAGCTGTCAAAAGTCACAAAAAAACCTGAAAACTCCAAAAACAGTACTTAGAATCTTTAGGATTTAAATTTGTTAATTCAGTTTTTAAGTTTAGATTTTACAGCTTAAATAGATAGCTTATAAGTAGTTTAATAAGTCTTCAAAGTTTTAGAGTCCAATTTAGCTTAATAAAGTTTTTATCTTGCTTGGAATTTGTGTGTCTTTGCTTATTTCCTGAGTTTGCCTAGTTCTTGATCAATTTCAGTAGCATAAAAGTACTCTAAGCTTAGTTTTCTTTGCATTTTTAGATTAAGCATATCTAAGATCTTTAGACTTCTTTACTTTTTCATTTTTGATTCTAGATTTGAGTTTTTTCTAGTTATTTTCTAAAACAAGAGAAAGCCCTACTTTATGTAACAGCTTATTAATAAGCTCTTTTTAGAGCTTATTTTTGAGTTTCAGACTATAGTGTTTTTGTTAAAGTTATTCTCCCTAGCTTCCTTTACAACTTTTCTTCTTTGAGTTTTTCATTTTAAGCTCTTTAAAATTTCGAATGCTTATTGGATTTAGTTTGTTGTCGGGATAGATTTTCAGGGTAGAAAGTGTAACTTTTCAATTTAGTTGTTTTTTAAGTTAGTCCCTCCGTTAGTTAGTAGCTTTGCCCGTTAAACCTTTTCCTTTTTGCACTATTAGCCCTTAGGTTAAATTTTAATTTAGTTTTAAATAGTAATTAGGTTTAAATTTTAATTAGTTTAATTAAACTTTTATAAAAAGATTAAAATTAGGGCTTTTATTTTTAACAATTTTCGGCATTTTTTTTATCTAGTAAAATCTTTAGTTTACATTTTTTAGGATTTAAAAATTTGTTTATTTGCTTAATTGTCATTATTTGTTGCTTCTTAATTTCGTAGTAATAGCTTATCCAAAATATCTTTGCTTCATTCAAATCAGAATCCGAACTAAAACGTGGTTTCAATCTCACTAGTCATTGGGGAAACGACCCGGGTGATCATACTTACCCGGTTAAACATACGTATATTATATATATTATATATTATTTTTGTAAGTTTTAACTTTTTACCTTAGTTAAAGGTGAATAGTTGGAATTTACCTAAGTAGTATTTTTATTATATATTTTATAGGTACGTAAAACTACGAATCAGTTTTTGGCGCCGCTGCCGGGGACTAGTGTTTACGATTCCTACGTTTTTGTTTGTTGATTTGGTTTGAAGATCCTTTCGTCCTCGAAAGTTTCATTCTTGTTTTTAAAATTTTAAAAAAAATTATAAAATATAAAAAGTAAAAAATATTTTCCTTTTCTTTTTAGTATAAGTAAAAGAAAAAAAAATAGAAAAATCAAAAACATAAAAAATTGTCCTTTAAAAAAAAATAATAAAATAAATAAACAAAGTTGTAAAAGAACACAACCAAATTAATATCTTTATTGAGATATTATCAATTTGAATTTCCGGTGGACTGGCATTGTTCCCAAATCGTAATCAAAGATTTAACACTTGCCTTTTGTGTCTCTACCAAGTACGGCTCACCTTGAAAAGCAATTTTCAAGAGCTACCGTGAAGTAGTTGATTATTTGGTTTAAGTCTCTTTCGTGTAACCGTTAAAATTCATTGCTAAAAAAAAAAAAAAAAATTAGTGTAAAATTTTGCTTTTTAATTGTTAATTTTTCTTTTTATGCGCACTCGTTCGCAATCTCGTAGACGTCGTCAACAACAAACTCTTCCGGTTGAACCAATTGTTGAACAAAACATTGTTCCAATGGCCGACAATCGAACGATGGCCCAAATGTTACAAGCACCTATTGAAGGTTATGAAGATGCTATAGTTGTCCCACCGATCAATGCTAACAATTTCGAGCTCTCAAACAACCGATAATTAATTCTTGTGCAAAGTAATAAGTTTCGGGTAGACAAGATCACACAATCATCCTCGATTTTTTAAAAAAGTCACTTCAACGTTTAGACCAATCCAGAAGTTCCGAAACACTTCGATTAAGCTTTGCTTTTTCTTTTTCTCTAGACGGTGAAGCCCGAGATGTTAGACAGGGAACCTCCTAGATCATTCTCACATGGTCGACTTGTTTCAAATTCATAAACCAATACTTCCCACCTTCAAAAACCACTTACTATCGGAATGAGATCATTACTTTTTATCAAAAACCAAACGAAGCCTTCAATGAAGCATGGGAACGTTTTAAAGGACTCCTTCGTCAATGTCCTCACCATGGCTTTTCGGAACTCCACCAACTCGATACCTTTTACAATTCTTTGAATTCAAACGATCAAGATGCCTTAGATTCTGCAGCAGGTGGAAATTTCTTGGACAAAATGCCTCAAGAAGGTTTAGCGATTATTGAAAGGCATGCAAAAAGTGCGTTACTCTAGAAGTCGGGCTATGATTCATAGAGTGAGTACGATGCTCCTCTTTCTAATTCTTCACTTTCTAATATATTCTTTCGATATGCAAAACAATTGAGCCGCTTCTCTCGAGGATAGATGACCATCAAGATGAACCAAATGCTGATTCAATGAAGCTTTAGTTGTTACTCCTGCACCAGTCAAAGCAGTTGAGGAAGTTTGTGTCACTTGTGGATCAAATCACCATTTTAACCTTTGTCCGTTGACTCGAGGTGGAAATGATTTTCCCGTTTTTCAAGATAACATCCAACAATTTCAACAAACCGCAGCCGTTGGCAATTTTCTCCAAAGAAACCAACCTTCCAATTTAGCGAGTCAAATGAGACCACCGGGTTTCAATCAACCGAATGTCCAAACCAATCCAAACCGATACCAAGGAAACAATTCTAACTTCAACCAAAACCGTGGAGGAAACTTTAATCAAAACACGTCAAACCCAACCAAAATCAAGTTATTCAAGCTCCACCATACCAATCACCAACCAACAACCACCAATCAATCAAGTTTTACCTTACCAACCTCCAACAAATAATGTTGTCATAAAACGGAATTGAAATTATTCTAAAGCTACATGATGCAAACATGAATAATTGCAATGAAGTTGGATAATTTTCAAATGATTTTCAAAGAGGTTTATCATGAGGTATCAAAAAGAAGGCGAGATTGATTTTCAGAAAAATGATGCTCGGTTTCATGGCAAATCATCTTACCAACCAACCTTCTTCAAGTTCAAGTTCTTTACCAAGCAATACCATTCCAAACCCAAGGAATGAAGCCAAGGCAATTACAACTCGTAGTGGTATTTCTTACGATGGACCTCCAATTCCACCGCCGGTGGTGGAAAAGGAAAGTGAGGTGACAAAGGATACGGAGCTACCAAGCACCGAAGACATCCAACCTCCTCCATTCGTCCAAGAACAAACCAAAGACAAAGAACCAAGCGAAGAGCCTCTTCAACAAAACCAAACCTAATTTACCTTCCATCAAGACTCAACAAAGAAAAGATTCGTGAAAAGGATGATATCCTTGCTTCAAAGTTTATGGAAATTTTCCGTAATCTTCACTTTGAGCTAAGTTTCGCGGATGCTCTCATTCATATGCCAAAGTTTGCTCCGATGTTTAAAAAGATGCTTAATAACAAAGACAAGTTAATTGAGTTAACCAAAACACCATTGAATGAAAATTGTAGTGCGGTTGTCCTTAAAAAGCTTCCCGAAAAGCTAGGTGACCCCGGTCGATTTCTCATTCCATGTGACTTTTCAGAGTTTGATAGTTACTTAGCCCTTGCCGATTTAGGTGCTAGTATCAATCTTATGCCTTTATCCATTTGGAAAAAGCAAACTCTCAGGCCTAACCGAAACAAAAATGGAATTAGAATTAGCTGACCGTTCAATTTCCAAACCAACCGGTGTAGCTGAAAATGTTTTTGTCAAAGTAGGGAAGTTTTACTTTCCCGCTGATTTCGTTGTTCTAGATTTTATAGCCGATCCTCGAGTACCGTTAATACTCGGGCGACCCTTTCTTAGGACGGCTCATGCTTTAATCGATGTTTATGAAGGAGAGATTACTCTTAGGAATGATGATCAATCGTTAACCCTTAAATGTGGTGATGCACCTTCCATCCATTTCCTACAACAATCTCGAATCATTGAAGAAAGTTGATCTAATCGATGCTACTTGTGAAGAGTACTCACAAGAAGTACTTGGATTTTCCGATTCCGTTGCTTACAACAATCCTTCTCCAGACTTTGATCCGATTGTTTCTACTTCATCTCCAACGCTTACTCCGTTTGGTGAAAGTGATTTTCATCTTTGAAGATAGCCGATGCTTTTAAGCAATCGTTGATGTACCAGTTTCACCAGCTTTTCAATCTACGTACTTTTGATCCGGGATCGAGGTGGACTTTCTCATTCTTCGAGGGCACTCCTAAATAGTGAACCATTACCTCCTCTACCAAACCAAGGTAATTACTTTCCAGAAAATCAAAGAGATCTCAAAGTCATTGAACCAAAGAAGTCTTCTCTCGAATATGCTACTTCTTATGAACCAAAAGATGAAATTCCAGAAGTCGAGCTTAAAGAGTTACCTCCGCATCTCGAGTATGCGTTCTTAGAGGAAAATAACAAGCTTCCAGTCATAATTTCAAAAGATTTGAGCCAAGAAGAAAAGACCTCACTCATTAATGTTTTGAAAAACCGAAAACAAGCAATTGCTTGGAAACTTTCTGATATCCGAGGCATAGATCCAGAGTTTTGCTCTCACAAAATCCTTTTAGAAGATGATTACCAACCTTCAGTCCAACATCAAAGGAGGGTTAACCCTAAAATCCATGACGTCATCAAGAAAGAAGTAGTATAAACTTCTTGACGCAAGATTGATTTATCCGATCTCGGATAGTCCATGGGTTAGTCCAGTCTATTGTGTTCCTAAAAAAGGTGGTATGACCGTTGTCAAGAACGAAGAAAATGAATTGGTGCCTACAAGATTAGTCACGGGATGGAGAGTTTGCATCGACTATCAAAAGTTAAACGAAGCAACTTGTAAAGACCATTTTCTGTTACCATTCATGGACTAACTGTTAGAGCGATTAGCCAGCAACGAATTTTATTGTTTCTTAGATGGTTTTTCAGGGTATTTTCAAATCCCAATTGATCCTAAAGATCAAGAGAAAACTACTTTCACGTGCCCATACGGAACTTTCGCGTACCGTCGTATGCCATTCGGTTTGTGCAATGCACCCGGAACTTTTCAACGTTGTATGATGGCCATTTTTCACGACATGATAGAAAAAACGATGGAAGTCTTTATGGACGATTTTTCAGTTTTCGAAGATTCTTTTTTGTAGGTCCTTATAAACAGGATTTGAATGAGCCTTGAACGACTTATAGTCCTTTGAATAAATCCAAAGAAACTATGAGAGACGATAACAGTGAATATAGATATTGAC
>BQNB010049848.1:0-37131 GCA_026074375.1 Tanacetum coccineum
TTAAATGGGTTCGGGTTTCTGGCACGCTGGCCATGCGCCACTCCTGAGCAGTTCGGGGTGGTGGGACAAACCTCATCAAGGACGATGAGTCCCTAGGGGGGGGGTAATTATGACACCCTAGGCAAATCCCATATCGGCTGTGGCCTAGAGAGATGCTGGGTTCATAAGATAACATTCGCCTTACAATGACACAACACGTTTTGTGGTCTACTGCAAGTAGGATTCCTAGGAACTAGCAGTTAAGCATGCTCGTGCGAGAGTAGCACTGGTATGGGTGACCTACCGGGAAGTCTCACACGAGGGCCACAAAAACAAAGTCGTAAGCCTACGGGCAAAGCGGACAATATTGTGGTCTGAGTAAGGCGGGGTGTTACAAGTGGTATTAGAGCCAGGTTTCGATCCTAGGACCTGATTCGTCCAAACACGTATACGTAATATATAGTATAAGGATTGGTCTATAATAGTATAGATAGTATTTTCCGTCAGGTTTAGAAATTTAGTTTTAACCAAAGCGATATCAAAACCTTCCGAGTCGTTAAGGAAGCATGAATTGAAATTCGGAAACGTTCGTGGTCGCGTGTTTCGAATAGTTAAAAGGTTTTTGATTTGGTTTCTAATTATACTAATGAAAATGCATTAAAACATATAAAAGTGAGAAAACAATTAAGACATTTAAAGCATCTAAGAAATTAAGCATGAAGACGATAACAGGAATTAATAAGACGCGGTATTTAAGCAAGTACATCAAAACTAAGCCCTAAAAATATAAATCTAATTTTTATAAATCCTAAATGACTAAAAATAATTTTCAGAAAAAGAATTATATTTATTTATTTTTATTATGGTTTAAAAACTAATTTAATCTAAATAAATCCTAAAAAACAAACGAATTTATAAAAATTCAGGAAAAATACAAAAAATACTACACGACGAACATAATATATGAAAATTATAAAATCATGCACAGCTTATACCAATAAGCTGTTACTCAGCTTATAAGAGCTTATAGCTCAAAACTGCAAAGTGGGCTTAAGAAATAAATGATGCAGAGATACACACATAGAAGTCCCAAGGGCAGTTGGTTTGGGTGTGTATGATAAAAGGCTAGTAGAGAGGGGAGGTCGTGGGTTCGAGCCTTGCTCACCCTTGCACTACCCCTTTCCTGGCTTTTTTTTTATTTTTTGAAATTTCTTTTTGCAAGCTTTTCAAATAAGCACAAGTTCCAACTTTAACAAAACAACTTATTATTTTTTATCCACAAATAATCTCAGATAAGCACTAAGTAAGCCACAGAAGGTTTAAGTTCACAGAGGTGAACTTAAAGCCTTTATGACTTAACTGAAATGAGCTTTAAGCTCAAATAAGCTTAAACAAGAATTCTAAAGCTAACAAATGACTAAAACCTATTTATTAAGCATATCTAAGGACAAAATAAGCAAATTTAACTCAGAATAAGCTCTGAATCAGAATTAAGCTAAATTGAGAACTAGCAGCCCTAAAAATGCTTAAACAGGCAACTATAAGCTCAAAAACGGATTAGCTAGAGAACATTAAACCTCAAAATAAGCTCAAAATCTTAAAGTCTACTATCTAATCTACTTGTGCACCAAAATTCAGATCTTAAATCAACCTAGAACCTATCTGAATCTTAACTCAAAACTAGGACATTGGACTAAATTAAAGACAGTTTTGACTAACAATGGGTAAAAATAGTAAAAACTCAGAACCATTGCATAAGTCTTTAAGACCAGATATCAAACTTGTATAGGAGGCTAAAATGAACATGTTTAAACACTTTTTAAACCTCAAATCTAAAAAAAGAAAAGGAAATGACTCTAAAACTGCTTTTGTGTTCACAGTGGTGAAAATTTGTGAAGGAAAACTCGAGTTTTTATGAAAAACTTGTTAAAACTTGTTTAAGTATTATCCTAAACTGTTTTTAAGAATAATCCAAACAATCTAATTGGCAAGAACACTAGCAATACTAATTTTAGAGTTAGTACTGCCTTAGTCCCAAACACCCCCTTAAGTAACTTTTAAACTAAATTAAGCTTCTAAATCACAAAATCAGTTCACAAATCCTTAATACCAGATATTTAATATCTAAATATGAACCTAATTAGCAACTTTAATCCATAAAATAAGCAAGAACAACACCAAAACAGATTATGCAATTAAAGATGGATTTTAAGCAAATTTTTAGCACAAACTTGAAAACTAAGATCCAATAAGCATAAGTCAAAAACAGATAATCAAAACAATCAAACAAGTGATACTAAGCAAATAAAAGCAGAAATAAGCACTTGAATAAGCATAAATAAGCAAATACAATAAGATGACTAGAATTATAAATGAAAACTTACAAATAGTCCTTAGAACTTGTTGAAGACCTAAAACTAATCCTAAAACCCACTAATCCACTTTTGAATCAGCATTAAAACAAATCAAACCACAGCTTACACCGACTTATTAACCAAAATCCAAATGCCAAATCCAAAGCTTCCAAATCCAAAGTTAATCTCCAAACTTCTGAACAGTTAGCTCAAACAAGCTTTAAACAAGCTCAATAATGGAATAGAGAACATAATTGAGTGATAATGAACAATGATTTTAAGGTAAATAAGCAACACAAATAAGTAACAATATTTTTGGTTTTTTATTAATTTGAATAAGGAAATTACAAGACAGTGTATTAAAATGACTAATATATAAATGACTAATAAGAAAATTACAAGGAAAAGGAAAATGGTAAACCAATTTTAAATGCATAAATTGGGAACAACTAAACTGAAAAATCTAAATCCTATTTATAGAAGACTTGAGGAGCGTCCATGAGGTGGATTGTGCTTCTTATGTGAGTAGAAAGCCTTGAGTACTCTCCAAGCAAAGATCCCAGCCATCCATCCTTGATTTAATTATTGAAATGTGATCTTGGCCCTTGATTTAGTGTGCAACTTTGTGGATTGCCAGTGTGGCAGGTTGTTGAGAGTGTCATGCTTTCCTTGTGTGCATGAGAGGAGCGTGTGATTGATAGTGACATGTGGGGATTTTACCCTGTTTGTTTTACGAAGGTAAATGAGAGGGATGATGAACAGTTCATTCACCCGCCCTTTTTCTTTTACTATTTTTTGACCTTAGTTTAAATGTAGACTTTGGGTACAGTATAATTGGGCTTGGAGGGTTTTGGTGGTTTTAGAATTTGGGCCCGGGTTTAATTAAGTGTTAAAATAACACTATAACAATGTTAAGTGAAATCATAACGACCATTAGTCCTTAGTTAGCAAAAGGACTAACAATGCAAAGTTTAGGGACTAATGGTGAAACATTTTTGGATTAACGGTGTAAGGGTTTTAACGGTTGTTTTGAGGATTTTGGATTTTAGGGCTTGGTTTTGGAATCCACTTTGATAAATGCACATCATCGGCCTTGGCTTCTTCACGCTCTTTCCAATCTCGTGCTTGATTTTGTTCTTTTTGGCTTGATTTTGTCTTTTTGTCCATTATCCGTTCCCTGCACATGATAAACACAAAACACACAAATACAACACATTTTTGGTATGTTTTTGGTCTTTTTGGCATATTATAGTGAATAAAAGGTATGTGTAATTTAGCACATACCAAATTCCCCCATACTAAGATATTGCCGTGTCCTCACGCAATGTTATGAATGTACGTTTTGAAAACCAACGAATTTAAATCCCTTTGACTAATAACCTCGATAAAGTAGCTTAGTGTTCATCAAAAGAGATTTAAGGATCGTTAGTTTTTAAAACGCCCCGGTTTTTACCTTTTACTATAAATAGCCTTGATTCATCATCACAAAACACATATTTGACTTTCATTGTAAAATTACAACTTTTAGGATCATTGAATAAGAAACACATTATTACTAGTGCTCAAAAAGGTAAATTCGTCATCCTTGATTTTTCACTAGCCCCCAAACTAAGTTCAAAAACGAAATCACTGCTCGACACAAGTTAAGAATGCTAACACTACTTATAAATACTAATTGTGTACTTACTTTTCCTTCCGCAAATCCTAATTTTGTATCTCAAGATTTTACTTAAGTCATATACCCGAAGGCTCTTTAAGACTTGTTTCGATACTTATTTAATCCAAAAAATAAAGCGGGACGGTTAAAAATAAAATTTAGCTTCCACCCTTATCCTTGAAAAACCGATGAAGTGAACGAAATTTTGGCTTTTGTTGCTTTTGCCTTAATTCATGTCATATACCCTAAGGCTCTTTAAGACATAAATCAAGTAATATTATTTACACCATATACCCTAAGGTTTTTTAGTAATTTTCCTCATTTGGATACCTCCAAAGGGCAACAAATCCTCCATCAATTTCTTCATAATCTATAAGATAGGATTTGTTTCCTGTCATGTGCCTAGAGCATCCACTGTCAATCACTCCTTTATCCTTCAAATCTTGTTGTGGATTGCCCTGCACATAATGGTAGGAAAATTAGTTTCTTTTGGGGACCCAAGCCATTACTGACTTGGATCTGCCTTGTGCATCAATATAGTCAAATCTTTTAAAGGACATTGATGCACCATTGTTTCTGGAGACATGGTCTAAAACTTTGTGCTTTGGTCTCCAAACCCAACATGCTGAGGCCTTAACAGCATTTCCCTTGTTTCCCTTAACAGCACTAAGAACTGCTTTTGGCCTAGCAGTATTAACCCTTGTTCCCTTAACAGTATTAACCTTTTTAGTGAAATTACTGTTATTAGCTGCTGTTATTTTGTTAAAAGGCCTTCTAGCAGTTGAATATGCATTATTAATAACATTTTTCATGGGTCCTGCATTATTCACTGTTGTTCTTGATTGAACAGTATTAACTGGTCTAACAGCATTAACTGAAATTGGGCCAGACCTAGTTAAGACTGTTCTTGGAACCATGTTCCTTTTTGGACTGGGGTGAGTTAATTTAGAGAAATTTTGTTTGTTCACCCTTTGAACATTGGTCCAAACTGGTTTTGCAAATCTTCTATTATTATACCAGTTATTGCAATCATTCTTCAAATGATCAAAACTACCACACACATGACAAGCTTTGTTGAACATCTTAAAATCACTCCCTAATTTTTGAGACATCTGTTGGTTCCAGTTTCTCTTGTTTCCTCTAGGACTAGGTGTGTTTTGCCTATTTTTATCAACTGATGTTTTCCTAGGAGATTTTACTTGCTCAGTAGACTTAACAAAGTTTATCTTAGCAAAACTAGGTTTATTAAACATCTCAACTGTTTTAACCTTAGGCACATTTTCTTCATCACTATCAGATACCCAATCCTCAATAATTAGGGCTCTATTTTCTTTCCTAGAAGTCTCAGGTTCATTAGTCTCAACAATAGGCTTTTCAACTACAGACTCACTAACAGACTCATTCACATCAACAAAATCATCTAGACTAGGATAAACTAAATCAGATTTTGGTGGCATAAAATTCCCAGTATAGGGAGGTGGGACAACATTATACCCTAATCTTGTTTTACACTTATCCATTATCTGTCTGTCTAGAAGTTTACTTAGGTTTTTTGATGAATTTTCAAATTTTTGTACTGTAAGTTGAACCTCATCTTTTTCTTTTGTAGCCAACTCTAACTTCCTTTTAAGCTCTGTAATATCTAAATCTCTTAAATATATTTCACGTTTTAAGAGTTTTATATCTTCCTCATACACAGGCTCATTTTTTTAAAGACTAACAGTCTAGCTTCTACAGATTCTAAACCAGTTTTATAAGAGACAACACTTATCCTAGCTGTTCTTAAGTCTTTAACTAATTGTTCATTTTGTTCTTTTAGATCTTTTACACATTCTAAACAAGATGAACAACAATTTGAGTCATTAGATACCTCAGAGTTTATAGAAGAAGTTGAACTTGTTGAAGAATAAGCCATGAGAGCAAAATTGGTTAGACCTTCTTCTGCTTTATCACTCCAATCATAGCCAAAGCCATCACACTGAGACACTAAGGCATTTGAAGTAGTTTCCTCAACTGGCACAGTCCTTCAGGTAGGCTCCCTGTTTCTGCTGTCTTGATTCCTAGGTGTCATGCACTCCCTTGCAAAGTGTCCTCTCTTGTGGCAGTTGAAACACTCCACCTTGAACTTGTCAAACCCAATTATTTCTTTGTTGGCCATGTCCAGCTTCCTTCAAGTATTCTTTAGGAATCTTCTTGCCCTTATAGTCAGCATAACAATGTTTTACCTCAAATCCATCTCTTCTAGATCATCAGGATTGATTTGTTGTAGATCTTCATTATCTAGCTGTGGAGTACTTGGTTGGCTAGCAAAGAAGGAATAAATCATAACATCACTTAAATTTTTAACAGTTGTTGAGCTATAAGCAGCACCCTGAGTGCTAACAGTATTAACATCCTGAGCAGTATTAACTGCTCTAGTTATACTGTTAGTGCTGCTAGAGGACAGAAAGGCTACATTGTGTGAGTTTATGGTTGAGCTAGATGTCCCCTTGACCTCTGATTCATAAGCCTTCAGGTTGTTGAAGAGGTCATCCAAACTCAATGTCTCAATCTCTGGTTTGTTATAATAGTATGGCATGTCCTTCTTATGACAAACTTCTCAAAAACTTCTGATTTATGTCTTCTTGAGGGATAACTTCACTATGAATCTTTAGTTGACTAATTAGATTTGAAGCCTTTCATAGGTTTGCTCAATCACTTCTGTGCTCGATGCAGCAAAGTTTTCATATTGCTGCTTCAGTAGATTTTTCTGAGTTTTCTTTGTAGCAATATTACCTCCAAATCTGTTCTTAATAGCCTGCATCAGTGTCTTAGCATCCTTGTATGAGTTGGTACTTTATTCTGTTGCTCTATTAGGTAAGCCATCAACAAAATGCTTTTTGCCTTATACTTTGCTTTCTTTGTGCCTTCCTTTTTGCGGTAGGAGGGATAACGTCTCCTTACCATCAATCAACAGTTTTTGTTACTATGGGTGCATTACCATTTTCTACGATCTCCCATAGAGTGCAATCAATGCACTGTAGGTAGTGCTCAATCCTCATCTTCCAGAGATCATACTCACCAGGTTGGAGTATGGGTAGCTTGATGGTTTGAGTAGATTGAGAATCCATTGCTTCTTCAAAAAGTAGATCTTGTGTATAGTAAAGTTTCTTCTTATTCAAAGCTTCGCACAAGCTCTGTTACCACTTGTTGATCCCAATAGAATAGATCTTGCTTAGCTTGTATAAGGCTAAGTTATATTTAATAAATTCAAAACAACTATGATAGAAACTTTGATTGTGAATATCAAAGACTATGCGGAATCTAGTCAATGATACTAAGAAGAATTTCAATGAAACAATAATGAATAAGATTAATAACAAACAGTTTACCAAACTTTTAGCCTCAATATAATACGAACACTCTTAATAGTGTTAAGGTTACAAAACTTTAAAGCTATGACAATTCTAGATATCTAACTCTATGCCCTAGGACCTCCTTTTATACACCAAGGAGTCCTAACCGGCTTACAATATTTTTCTAAGTTATCATGATCTTCTAAACAAATAACTTATACGTATCTTTTACAAAAATATCTCATACTTATCACATAAGCAATCTTTATCTTTTCTTCTGTCTTTATCCATCCCTTGACAGTAGAAACTCTTTCAGCAGTCTTAATATTTTCAGCAGTTGTAACTTTGTACCAGCAGCATTAACTGTGTACAAGCAGTAGTAACTACTTAGAATATTTTTTTCTATCTTCACCAGCAGTACTAACTTTACTCTAGCAGTACTAACATATACTAGCAGTACTAAGTTACACTAGCAGTAGTAACTTTCTACTAACAGTTGTAACCTCATGCAGTCTTTGTACTAGCAGTATTAACTTCAACTGAGCAGTCTTAACTTTGTACTGGCAGTACTAATATATACTAACAGTAGTAACTCTGAACTAGCAGTATTAACTTTATACTAGCAGCACTAACTACTTAGCATATGTTTCATCAAAGTTAAAGAGCAGCACTAAGTTATGCTTAACAGCAGTAACTCTAACCTTAGCAGCAGTAACTTCATGATCATCAAGAAGTCTTTTAATCCCAACAGTGCACGCTTGTATAAGCTAATAAACTTGATTTCGGATACGATGAATGGCAAAGTTTGTGACAGAAAATTCGTCACTAGGTCGTTGTGACCATTGAATAGATGTAACTGTTGTAAATAGTGACAAAAAAAACCGTCGCTATTATGTGTTGGTGAAATCTATTTAAAAGTTAGTTACTTTGAATCAAAAAGTGTGACCATTCATGAAAGGGTATGACTTTTTACCAAAAGTCATATTTTCTATTATATATAGACATCCATTTTGGTCTTTCATGATCACATGAACAATCATAACATTACATACAATCTTCTCCATGTTTTTGCTCTTATTCGTGTGCCTAGAATTTGAGTGTGTTCTTGTCTTATCCCATATACGAATTTCATGTAACCCAAGGCACAAATAAGGTCGAAATATTGTATTCGGAAAGTGAACTATACACGATTTAATAATTATCCAAGTTATCATGACCCGAATACCAACAAGGAAGAACTGATTTAGTGACTTTCCACCGTGATTATTTATTTTGAAATAGGAATCCATGAGCCACCTGTTGTTCTGGAGTTGCAACTATTGTAATCTCTACCCTATACTTTTGAGGCTAATTTGGTAAAAAAACAAATATTGTCCGTTGGTCACTGTTGGTTAAATCCTACAAATGTTTTGTAATAATGACAATCGAGAGATATATTCCTGCTTTATGAGACTAGTTTGGGAGGATCACGAGAGTAGATTGCAGATGATTATAAACCAAGAAGCCCATTTTGTATCTTCTGTGGTGAAAGAAACATAGCATGCATTCCATGTGGTAAAAGTACAGAGAAATATGTGGGGAAACAACAAGCTCGGATATTGTTCTTATAGTAGGGAAAAGTTTTTCTAGGTGTCAAAGAATCTATTAATCCAGTGAATTTGGGTAGACGTAGTACTTTAGAAATTGATAAGAATAGGATTGAGTTGAAATTGTTATAGGAGATTAAGGGCCACTGATGGGAGAAAAGAGAAGTTTGACCTAACTAAACATTGATGATCATCTGATGAAATAAATACGAGAGCCTCATTGAGTGGATTTAGATGTAATTGAAGATCTTGACCGCTGTATCGGCTTGAATGGTTCTATGAAGAAACAAAAAGGTATTAAGTTGGGTGATTTTTGTCGAAAATTGCTTATCTTACTGGGGCAAGCTGCGAGGGTGGTTCAAATGCAAAACAACATTGAGGGTGGATTGCTGGTGTCATGGGAATCCTGGTCGGTTATCGGTATATTTTTGTATAGGAATTGTGTCAAATTCACACAGTCAATCCTTTCAATTGCTGAACTGCATGATGATTTATATATTGAATGGGATCATATGTACATTTATATACATCTGCATATCTTGAATGTGTATATGGATATTACTGATAAAAAAACATGTTACAATTAGCAGTGTAGAATTTACGCTTAGTTCCTAAAACACACTCTACTCCATAAATACTTTTCATCGTTGTTTTCTAACTCATGTTGGAGTATTATAACACATTCTATGAAAAAGTAGATATTTGATGTTTCTCGATAGACCCACTTGGTTTTTTTAAGACCCATTGTTTGTCTTTCTAATTGTGTACTGGTTTTGTTCTACTACAGGTGCTCGTGCAGCTAAATGAAGTGTGTACCTGACAGTAATACAGAAGTATCTTGCTGCATGACATCTTGTCGACCGATTTGCTATCATTCTGTGTTTCAGTTTTTGCACTTTTCTTGTTCTATCTTTCTAGTTTTGTGAGTATCGTTTTTGTTCTGTTTAGCCAAACACAATCGAAGAAATGCTTCCTGACGTGTGCTGTTTTAATAATGTTTCTTATGAAGTTATGATGTTTAGGTGTTTAAGGAAGTTTTTTATAAAGTTCAGATGATTAAATTTCTTCCCATCATCAAATCCTTGCATTACGTAATCTTCACGTATAATGTCTTCATCTTTGAGCTTCTTTTCTGTACTCGGGTCAAATTTGAGCTTACGTAATTTCTAAATGTTTGACTTCTTTGCGCCCTTTATCCTTTTGATCACATATGCTAACTTCACATACACAAAGCGTTCAAGTTACGAGATAGCTGAAGGTTGCCCAGGGCACGGGTCCATGTTTTAGAAATCGGCCAATAGCTGTGGTCCGGTTCAAGTTACAAGATAGTTGGTGTTTACTGAGGCACATGTTCAAGCTTTAGAAACTGTCCCATAGTTGTGGCTTGCTTCAAGTTACTAGATAGTCTATGTTAAGCCAGGGCATGGGGTTCACTTTTTGGAATTGGTCAATAACTATGGCTCAAAACACACAGGTTTGTGTCAGGAAAGAGTTTCATCTTATCATGAATTCGAGAATATCAAAAACAATTTATACAAACTATTCAGAAGGTCTCGAACCATCTTTAAGGTGGCATATATAAGGCATCCTGAAGATCTTAGGAGAGAAAAAGGGTAAAAATCTTAAGATAGCCAGAGAAGTCTTCTGAAACCGGCCACAAAAATAACGGTTAGAACGTGGGCATTAGAGCCATAGACTCGACTTTTCCATAGTAGCATGAACAGAGATCCATCTATGCTTACCCATAAGGGTTATTAACCAGCAACATTGCTGAGCAGGGCATAAGTTTCGACCCAATGACAATAGGCTCGGTCAAGTGAGCTACGCTCAGTTTGACAAGTATGATAATTTTCATGCAAAGTATTTTTCTTTCGAAACCAACTAAGATACACGTCTAAAGTCTGACCTAATCAACTATCATTGTTTGTTAGAGTCTAAGGTTTCGTTTGTTTTTTCAGAGGTTTTACCTCTTCATCTTCAAACCATGTCTGCAAAAGAAGAGGTGCATCTAAGCTCTTTATTTACAAAGAATAAGACCATTTGTTTTTTTTTAGAAGAAGAGGGTTGGTGTTAGAAGAAGAGAGAATAAGAGGTTAGAAGTGAAAATTTTTGTCTTAATTTTTGAAGAGGTTAGAAGAGCTTTTTACCTCTTTTCTCTGCAAAAAAACAAACGAAAAAGCTCTTCCCGCTTCAGACAAAAAAGGTAAGAAGAGGTTAGAAGAGGTGAAATTGAAAAAACAAACAAAGCCCAAGAATATATGATATTCTAGTATTCTACCTATGTGAGTTGTACACATTTGTCATCTCATGTGGAAATTGGAAATCATCTCTGGTTGACTATGGTGGTGGTTAGCCTTGGCCACAAGGTTCAAATCATCATTCTAACCAAGTACTTGCTTGGCAGATGGTTAGCTTTAGACTTTTATTACCCTTTCCAACCAATACGTTTTCATTGAAAAAAAACAAACAAAAAAAAGGTCTTGCAAGTTTTCATTATTGACTATGGTGGTGGTTAGCCTTGGGTGGCCAAAGGGTTGTATGGCTTAGTAGGAAGTTGCCTCAAACATATGAACCAAGGATAATCAAAATTTAGGCTGCTGTGAGCCGGCGAAAATGCAACTTCTCTTTACTTTGCTACTAATTGGCATGACCTCGGTTTATATCGACATGATCCAAAGAACAAGTATTTACGTCATGTTGTTACTCGAACACCCAATCACTGCAAAGAACTTAATCATATCGAACTCATCCGCTCATGGCCCTAATTAAGTTCAGACAAAAATATGTATGTGATTAAGAACAGCTTCATTTATACACTATGTCCATAGATAAACAGTATAAAACATTATACTCACAATAAGTACATAATTCATTATCTTAAGAAATTATACATTATCCAACGACTATGCAACAATAAAACATGCCAAGAGTCGAGGACAAAGAAGACCAAAAAAATAAAACATGAAGAAAAGGAACTACGTACATACCAATACTTAATTCTAATACAAACCAAAAGAAAAATAAAATTAACCAAACTCTTCTTTCTTTTAGGCCTAAAAATATGCACACATTACTACTTCTTATAGTAACTTATATATATCAAGTTTTCAACCTTATGTTTTAGGCTTCAAAGCACCGTTTACATAATAGCACACGCAGCCGTATTTTCGTCACTGAAAGCAGTTGTGTACCGAACCTCAGCCGAGCTAGCTCGTGCCAAGTTATTGTGTGGATCATCAACATACCGCACATAACCCGCTGGCGCCTTTTTGTCATAGACACCTTGTGCATATGGGTGTGCCACAATGTCATATGGCACATAAGGCCAAAACTCGACCTTCTTGCCAGTTCGATGAGCCACACGACGCAACACTTTGTTTGGCTCAACATAACCAACAACTGAAAGCTTGTGTTGCTTCCTTTCAACGGTCACAGATGTGACGCCTTTCATTCCTTCTACTGATCTCCTCACTTTCCTCTCGCACCCATCACAGTCGATCTTCACTTTAATCTCCACAGTCTATAAGTGCAACATTTTTAAGGGACACATATTAGAAAACTTATTTGCTCAAGTACTCTAATGTCATGAAACACAAAAAGATATGTTAAACAATTAAACTTAAATATGTTGAATTACTATGCCTATTGGGAATTTAGATAGCTAGATACTCTGGAGTTGACTTTTTAAGGTCATGGGGTATGTTCATATGGAATCATGCGGCAAGAATTAGGTAGATAACTAACAAATAGTCTTTGACATTTAGTTAGGGCATGTAGTGCCATGACAAAACATATTTGCCATAGTGTCCAAAAAAGAAAAAAGAAAAAGGTGGTGGGTCAATATGGAATACTTTGTTTCCACTAAAATATGCATTGAGGAACCTTAGTTTATCATTAGATAAACTTGAATTATTCAAGTTTAGTAGAGTAATTGTTATAAAATATCTGTTTGGGATCCATCTATCTATTTATTGTTATACACCTCAGTTTCTTAAAAATCTTAAAGAGTTGTATTATAATGTTAGCTATTCATAATTACATAAGAACAAGTCTTGAAAGTAGTTATTTTAATGATAACGTATGTATGAAACCAACCTATGAAAGCTAAAATGATGCACTATTTTAATTCAAATTATTGAAAAGAAGTGTAGTGCTGTTATGAGTAGTATTAAGCAAACTTTATTGAATGCTTACAAAACTTGATTATTAGGGTTTCAATAATACAAACTATAGAACCATAAATATCTTGAAATTGCATGATTAGATTCCAATACTTTATAAATCATTATATAGCATTAACTTGTTAATCTTTTTGAAAAAAACAACATAATATTATTAACTTACTCAAACGAAAGTACTCGCTACTTTTGAAACAGTGACCTTTAACTCTGAGAGTTGTAATATTTGTCTAGCGTCAATTAGCTAAACTATGAACATCCGTATATGATATTAACCTACTAATCTGTTGAGACAAAAGTTAACTTACGCTTGATTTTAACTTATTGTGTTAATAATGTATGTTGCATCCACGTTAATACGTTGTCATGTACAACTGCTTTGAAGGTGAAAAAAAGTGTTTTCATCAAATTAGCAAGTCGATTAACTAAAGTTAATCACTTGGCTTTTTTTTTTCTTTTTCTTTTTGGTGAAATTAAAGTGACAGCTATCTAGTTGTACAATATTCTTTGTAGGTACAAAACTTTAGACCCAATGGGAAAAAGCCAAATAAAGATGTAAACATCATTTATATCACTATCTTTAGTAATAGTCTCTCTCTATCATCTTCGTAAAGGCAGACAGATAACCTTACCTTTAAACAAAGTATATCTACGTACAACTATTTTTGCACTATCTACAAATAGGGTGGTAATTCGGGTCGGGTTCGAGTTGGCGGGTTTGGGTTGACAGATTGACGGGTCAAAACCCGAACTTGACCCATTTAAATAATCGGGTCAATTATGTCAACCCTAACTTGTTTATACATAACCCGAACCTGACCCATTTAGCCCGTATATATACTTCGGTTGACGGGTTAAATAGGTTACACGGGTTGAATAGGTTAAACGGGTTTCGGGTTGACCCATTTAACACGTTTTATCTAAAAAAATTGGCACATTAATGAGTTAAACAGGTTAAACGGGTTTGCGAGGTCGACCTGTTTAATCCATTCAACCCATTTAACCCGTATAATAAAATATAAATAATTTTGAATTTAAGAAAATTGAACGGTCGACCCGTTTAATTTAATCTCAACCTGACCTGTTTAATAAACGGGTTAGATGGCTCGACCCAAACCTGACCCAAATCTATTTAGACTCAACCCGAAGCTGTTAATTTTTACGTCGATTTCAGGTCAGATTTCGTGTCGCGTCTGAAATTGCCATCCCTATCTACAAACACTAAATATATCTCGAATCAATTAAGCTTGTATGAATACACATACAAAACCTTTCTGCTTTTAAGGGCTGCGTGGAAATTTGAGTTTACTAGTAAATAGTTTATCAACTTAGTTTTTTTTTTTTCATTTTCATGTCAGAACTTGTGCTTCGAAGCGTACTAAGTAGTGAAAAACTGAGAGGGGTTTTACAAAATTTATTATTATAAGAAAACGTTGAAAACAGATTACGTGCTAGAAGTATTTTTTGGAAATTCTTAGTCGAAAAGAGAAAATTCACCTTCAGCTTTTATAATTAACGTTTAAAAGAAGTAAAATTTAGAGATTTTATTAGCAAATAGACATTCAAAACAACCTTAAAACTCTTGACAAAATTTAGAGAATTCATACCTGCAATTGCTTGCGCCTTTTATACTTTTTGTGGCTACCACCTCCACAGTCGAACATGTTTGAAAGATGATCCAAAGCTCCCATAATTTCTGCTTTCTCAAAATTCAGATATTTTTCTACTGACAAAGAGTAAAATAGTAATATTACAGTAATATTCTTTTGTTTTTTTTCTTTGTTGTGTCTAGGTTGCTTTGAAAATGGATCATCACTTGCTGCCTCTATTTATAATAGAAATTGAAGTATTGTGCTGGCCCTTTAGGATTTATTGTTTTCTATTTAGGACCTTCTAGTTTTGCATAGTGAATGTACAGCCCTTTAAGATATTTTTTATTGAAGTGATATGTTAGCATAGAAAATGGTCGAATATTGCAAGCATGGTTGTTAAGATTTCGATCATAATCTTAGGATCTTACGATTTTACGATACTGCAAAGCAAAAACGATCCAGATCTTACATAGGATCTTTGCATGCTTAGGATCTTCTAAGATCTCGATCTTGATCATAGGATCTTAAAATCTACTCCGATCCGATCTTACATTTTTCTCGAACCACAAACTAAAAAACTATAAATTTATGGTTTGTGTTTCGTAGAATTAAAAAAAAAACATATTAATCTTCTTAAACATTTCATAATCATAATTTAGAAAAACATATCTATAAAACAATCATATAACTTTGAAACATTTATATATTTTTGTGTTTATGATATATAATAATTTGTAGATGTATATAATATTACAAAGACTATTAAGATAATGACATTACAATAGGATCTTACGATCCCGATCCGACTTTATGATCTCGATCTTGCAAAGACAAAAACGATCATGGGTAAGATCCTGATCTTGAAAACCTTGGTTGCAAGCATTTTAAACAAAAAATACGCGATGATTGAACTTTTATGCGTTTTCTGAGAAGAAGCACCGAAGGTAGATAATTAAGAGTGATCGAACATCACATAACCCTATGTCAGGAGCTATAAAGAGAATACAAGCTTTATCCTTAGCGATTTGACAAACAAAATAATTTAAGGTCAAAGTTGATGGAAAAAGACTTAAAAAGTCAATAGTGGACACTTATTTAGGGACGGAGGGAGTATAAAACTTCCAAGTAGCAGTTAAGTTATTATGTTCATAATAAAAGTTAACAAACTTCATGATTAATATAGTAGGTGAATGGTAAAGCATAAAAACCATAACTATAATTTCAATAGAGTTTAATGTTAAAAAAATTTCTAATTGTCACCTAGTTAGTTAATTACAAATATTGACATGATTTGTTGACTTGTGAAAACTAATGGTCGTTCCCCATGATTAGGCTCAAAATTGATACCATGATATGATGTCAAAATCACATGATTATTATATTTTGTAATAGCAACATAATTAATAAACAAGACTCTAGGAAAAACATAAGAAACTTCAACCTATATTCAAACGGATGGGAACGTTACACCAATAATGTCATATTTCAAGTATTTACAAGTGAAATTTCTCATAAGTCATAACAATACAATTAGATGATAAATTTTTTATTATGATTTAAGTAAAGGGCTAATGACTTGAAAATGTATCAAACTTGTCATTTTTTGTTATTCTATGTAGCTATCTTTTTTTTGCTATTATATCACAAACCTTACCAAATTCGACTTTTATATGTAATCTGTTACCTGTAATTTGCAACGTTAGTCCATTTAACTAACGAATATTTGCAACGTTAGTTCTTTATACTAACGACCGTTTGTAATTAACTCAAAATTTGGTTATGTTACAAAAATATATTTTAACAGTTAATTTTTTAACATTTATAAATGTTTTTTTTTAATTTATACATGTTTTTTACGCACATTTTATTATATGGTTTATAACGTTTTATACATTGTTTGATACCATGTTTTTTTATACATCGTTTTTTTATAATATTTTTATTAA
Source organism: Tanacetum coccineum (assembly GCA_026074375.1). NCBI lineage: Eukaryota > Viridiplantae > Streptophyta > Magnoliopsida > Asterales > Asteraceae > Tanacetum > Tanacetum coccineum. The sequence continues at coordinate 16,628 of BQNB010049848.1, forward strand.
CGTTTTTATACACTTTCCTTATTTATGTTTTTATACATGAGTATTATACACATTTTTGTACATATTTTTTTACACATATTTCTTTATACACAGTTTTTACGGTTTTTATACAAGTGTTCATACTATTTTTATTCACGTTTTTTTTTTACAGTTTTTATACACAATTTTTTTGCAGTTTTATACACCGTCTTTATACTATGTTTTTTTATATACGTTTATTATGTTGTTTTTTATTCAACGTTTTATGCTAAGTTTTATACAACGTTTTTATATACGTTTTCTATGTACATTTTGTTTATACTTTTTTTATATACGTTTTTTTATATCACGTTTTTAAACAAGTTTTTTTACATATTTTTATACACGTTTTCTTTATATACACATTGTTATGCACCATATTTATAAATACATTTTTATTTAAGGTTTTATGCACCTTTTTATACACGTTTTTTTATACATGTTTTTATACATGTTTTATATACACATTTTTATACGCACAATTTAATTAAACATTTTTTTATACATGGTTTTATACACGTTTTCATGCCCGGTTTTATACTCGTTTTTATACACATATTTTATAGACGTTTTATACACGATATAAAAACGCTGTATTAACCCATGTATATAAAACATGTATAAATTGTGTGTATAAAACCATGTATAAAAATGTGTATAAAAATATGTATAGAAACATGCATAAAACCATGTTTTAAAAACATCCATAAAATATGTGTATAAAAATGTGCATAAAAACATCTATAAAAACATGCATAAGCGTGCATAAAAACATATAAAAAACATATATAAAAACGTATATAAAAACATATAAAAAACATATATAAAAACGGATATAAAAACATATATAAGAACGTGTATAAATACATTTATAAATACGTGCATAAATTCGTGTAAAAAAACGCGTATAAAAACTTGTATAAAAACGTGTATAAAAATATGTGTATAAAAACGTGTAAAAAACCATGTATAAAAATGTATATAAAAGCGTGTATAAAACCATGTATAAAAACGTCTATAAAAATGTGTGTATAAAAATGTGCATAAAAACGTGTATAAAAAACTCATAATAAACATATATAACAAGGTATATAAAACCATATATAAAAACGTGTATAAAAACGTGCATAAAAACGTGTATAAAAATTTGTATAAAAACGTGTATAAAATCATGTATAAAAGCGTGTATAAAAACGCGTATAAAAACGTGTATAAAAATGTGTATAAAAACGTGTATAAAAACGTGTATAAAAATGTGTGTATACAAATGTGTATAAAAACGTGTATAAAAACATGTATAAAAACATGTATATAAATGTGTATAAAACGTGTATAGAAATGTATATAAAACCATGTATAAAATGTGTGTAAAAAACGTGTATAAATTTTAAAAATAACTTGAAGATATATTTTTATAACATAACCAAATTTTAAGTTAATTACAAACGGTCGTTACTATAAAGGACTAACGTTGCAAATGTTCGTTAGTTAAATGGACTAACATTGCAAATGACATGTAACAAACTACATATAAAGGTCAAATTTTGTAAGGTTTGTGATATAATAGCAAAAAAAAGATAGCTACATAGAACAACAAAAAATGACAAGTTTAATACATTTTCAAGTCATTTGCCCTTAAGTAAAAGATGACTTTTAACCATATTTTCAAGCTGTCAAAATCTTCAAGCATTACATACGGATTCACTTAACCGGATTTGAAACACTTTAATTGGATTAGTTTAAACATAAACATGACTAATGATTATTGAAATAAGATTTATTATGAACTATGTATTGAAATAAAAGATTTATTGAAATAAAATAAAAACATGACTAATAATTGGATTAGTTTAAACACTTTAATTGGTTTTTTTATTCAGATGTATGATGCATCAACGGTTTGATCCTGAGAGCGTTTTCAAGCCTTTCCTAAACATCACATACATTTCTAGCGAGTTTTGAACCCTTAAACTATCGTAAGAAAACCAAATACCGTACCATTAGTCATTGGAGTATTAGACTATCTCATGATAATTTTTAAGGGTGCTACTAATATTGGTACCCCTTACCTCACCAAAAGTTCAAATGTTTTGTATTTTTTGGTCAGTTTGTCTCCCAATTTACAGTGCAACACAATTTATTATCAGTTTCTGTTTCGTAATTTTTGATAGTTTCATACTTTTGACCTGTTAAACTTTATATTTTTCATTTTGTATTTTCTGTGTCACAGTTTTATAACATATATAAAATTATTAAAATAAAAAAAATAAAAAAAACAATGGAAATATGTTGCAGTTTTTTATAATTTTTTCGGTATCAAGTTTAATAGTTTGTTTACTCTTATATGAGTTTTAGTCCCGCGTTTGTTTCGGCCGTTAAATTTTTTTTTTAGCTGAATAATTTTTTTTCTTTTTTTCCGAAATTTTTTTTTGTCTCTACTATTAATAGTTTTTTTTAATATGAGCTTAATTGTTAGGGTCTCATGTTTAATTTTTTTTTTACTTTGGGTCAGATGTTGGGCCAGATTGTGGGTTATTTTATAGTGCGGGTTTATTTTTTTAGTATCATGTTTAATAGTTTGTTTTTTTCCTTATGAGTTTATGGCCTGCGTGTTATTGCGGAGAGTTAAAATTTTATTTTATTTTATTATTTTTTTTCGAATTTATTTTTTCGGTCTCATATTTAATAGTTTGTTGTTTTTTTTATATGAGCTTATGTGTTGGGCCTCATGTTTAAAGTTATTAAGTATCGAAAATGTTTATGCGGGTATTTTTTTTATCTGATAAATCAGTACTTTTGTAACATTTTTTTTTTCATATTTTTTTTGTGAACAATTTCAAAAAAAATAAAAAAAAAAATAGGCCGGCCCAAAGTTGAGACCCAAAAAACTGGGCCAAATTAGGAACCCAACATCATTCACTGTAGCTACACTGTAGCTACAGTGAAAAAATGAGCAGTGATTTGTGTGTGTCATACGCTGTCGTTTTAAACTAGCTACAGTGCAAAAATGAACAGTGATTTGTGTGTCATACGCTGTCGTTTTAAACTTCTATTGATAATATATATAATATAATATAATGGGTGATTTCTGCAAACATGTTAGCACTAAAAGGGTCAACTTGCAAAAGTGTCGGCACAGGTGGCAAGATGTAATTAGAGAGGTTATAAATAGCAAAAGGCCAGTCTGCAAATTGTACCGACCATCTTAATGGTGGCTTCCTACGAACATGCTAGTCAAATAAAATACATTTAATTATTTATTATTCTATTTTATTGCCACATAAATTACTGTATTTGTTTATTTTGATCAAGTTCCAGCTATGTTCCTAATCAACTTTCGTTAATTTTATATTAATTCTGTAATATAAAAGTGATTACTGAATTGGTAAAGGCCGTTTATTACCAACTTACTTTCTCATTTGTAACGTAATGACCAATTTTTTTTTTTTACACATTAATTACTACAACAAAGAGAGCCAATTTATTCTTTCAAACTTTTGTTTACAATCAACACACCAATATCACAACTTGTTACCGACGACATAATTACGCTAGCATACGGTTCCAACGACTGGCAAAAAATATTTTAATGGGTAAAGGCCGAATAATTAAATCAACATACTTTCCCTCATTGTACCCTTAAATTTTTAAAATGACTATATTTCCCGTACATTCAAATTTTACAAAAAAATTTAAAAAATTTTGAAAAAAAAGTTAAAAAAAAAAAAAATTCTGAAAAAACTTGTTTTAAAATCTTTAATTTTTTAAATAAAAAAAAAATTTTTAAAGTTTTTCGTACTTTCAAAAGGTTAATATTTTTTTTCTTAAAACGAAAAAAAAATTATATTTTTTTTTTAAAGTTAAGAAAAAAAATAAAAAAGTAAAAAAAATTCGAAGTAAAAAGTAAAAAAGTTTTAAAACTTTATTGATTTTTTTGCTTAGACTAGGGTTAAAAAAAAAAAAATTGTTAACGAGGGATGTTATAAAGGGAGATGGGAGGCTGCGGGGGGGGGGGCGAGGAGCGGCGACGTGGGGAGCTCGGTAAGATTACTTGATTAGGCGAAGGTACAGGGAGGCGCGGGTGTTTGTTTGGGTGGGTCTTAGAATCTTTTTTAAAAAAGTACACGCATAGAGGGATTTGTACTTTAAGCATATTTTGATAACAAAGATCCTATGTTACAAATTATTATATATATTTAATGATACTTTGATATTCTAAAATTTTTTCTCTTTACTTATTATCAATATATTTTCTATTAATTCTCTTATCGAAATACTTTCTCGAGATAATACTCCTATATATCTGATACTAATTAATATCTAATCTCAGATCTCGAGTTCTACACAAATAATATTATACTTTTATCTCATTTTCTTTTTTCAAAAAGTACACACAGATATATATAATAAAAATTACACGTAGTCATAGTAATACAAACTACTAACATGATGTAACTTGCGAGTATATATATATATTTCTACCTTCATGTCTCTACTACAATTGGTACATTTCATATAAACTTTCAATCAACACTTATGAGTCTCATATTTATTATTATTTCGATCAAAAACAATATAACCGATGATATGAAGAGAAATATAGAACTTTTAATACAGTCACTTGTGATAGACAAAGGAATAAGATAATACAAGTTTACACACACACACTACATTTTTTACTTTAATTTGTTTGCACTCTATAAATCTCTATTTTTAAAATTCTTTCAGTTGTGAGACGTAAAATTTACGAAAGAGTATAGGAGGGAATTATGTGGTACTATTTTCTAAAATATATTCTATATGGCGTACAAATGAGAATCAATATGACATACGCCATAACTAAGATGCCGGGCAATGGGTAGCAGCCTCAAAGACAAAATTATTAGTCTTGCCAGAGGGGTTCTATCATTCTTGAGACAAGAGAAAGACTCAAAGTTTAAAAAATATAGTAAGATCATTGATGATGTCATAACTAAGTGAAAATAATCTGACTAAGACAGATAGTCGCTGCGAGAGCATGATGGAGAAACAAACAATATACTCACTCAATTCGGCTACATATACCGAGATATCCAACAGATTGGTTGTAAGAAATGTTAAATTGAGAATATAAAACGTAGTAACGTTGCGTCCATGCTCGCCAGTGGATCACCATCATGGCATCAAATCGACTTCATACATTAAAGTTGAGCTAATAAAGAGAACTACTTATACCCATTACACTTCTAAGGAGGGAGATGTGGATTTAAACACAGCTACGGAACATTGATCAAAGAAACAAATCAACACACCTACTTACATGTATGTGGGCAACAAAACATAACATAAGAAATACATCTGAACACATGTATTTTTTTATGAATACACATGATAGTAATGACAACTGGATATGGAAGGTAAAATGTGCAGACATGCCTTTTTGACTATTGGTATCCTAAGTACTAGTACACACATCTTGCCACACTGTCAGACACTTTAATGCGCACGTTAAACACAACTGTTGTACACGCTGGAACACACATTGGGTGATGACAAAACACACAAAAAACATGTGTAATCACTACACATAAGACAAAGACTTACACACACAGATGAGTTATAATCTTTCTCTTTTATGACATTAGTTAAATAACAATTAGCAAATTGTACATGGGAGAGGATATGTCTTCTTACCAGAGAGAAGTGGGTGGTGTGTGATAATGGTTGGGGGGGGAAATATGGGAATATATTTTTTTTTGTTTGTGGTGGGGGTGTGTGGTGTGGGAGTTCTACAGAGTGAGAGAGTGGAGGTGTGTGTGAGTGGTGGTGGTGTGGGGGGTGATAGGTGGTGTGTGAGAATGGGGGGTTGTGGGGTCTCTCTCTGTGGGAGTTGGTGTGGGTGTATATAGATTATATTTGTGGGGGGGGGGGGGTGTGGTTGGGGTGTTGAGTGGGGTGGGGTTGTGGGTTGTGTGGGTGTAGAGGGGGTGTGGGGGGGGGGGGGGTAGTGGGGGTTTATTGTGGGTATTTGTTGTTAATTTTTTTTTTTGTTGTAGTTTAGGAGTTGATCTAGGGTTGGTAGTGAGTGATATTATTATATAGAATGGGATAGTAATTTTTATGTGGTAAGTTAATAATAGAGATTGATAGATTGGATGTTGGGGATATTATATTAGAAATTAATGATGGTGAATTTTGTATTGAAAAATTTATTTTGGTGTAAAATATATAATTAGATCTTATGGAATAAGATCGGAATTTTAAAGGCAGTATGAACAAGATAATAAATTGTTGGATATAAGTCCACGTATCTGATAGATGGTGTTGGATCATTCTAATGGTTACGGTATAAATACTTTATGTAATTCTAAGATAGAATCATATTTAATATAGCAAAATCACAATGATCTTCACTTTAATCACCACGTCTAAAAAATGACATTTATAGAAACAAAAAGTAGAAAAGTTACAAAGAGAGTTGTTTTGTGTTAAATGTTGCCGTTGTGGGAATGGAATGGCTAATACTATGAATAAGACGTATTTTTAAAGTGTGACACCGTTTCATATGAATTGTGACAAGATAAAAGATAGTTCACGGAGGTAATTGAGGTTCTAACAAGATTATTTGCACATTATTTAGGTATGTCGTTCCCATGCCAGACACGATGCAATAGAGTAACATAGAGAAAAGTAGTCAACAAGACATACTTTGTTCAATCAACTGTCATGGGACTTGATGGTGGGGAACCTAACGTAAACGTAACAAGTTGAGTAGAAAAAAATGATTTAGTTCTTAATATTTGCACCTAGTGACTAAGCTTTTGAAATTGGTTACTCATTCCGTCTCAAAAGTGTTCAATTTGATTTTTTAGAGTTAAATTGATTTAACTTTTATCTTAAATATTTTTGTTGTATTATATAATAATACACTTAAAATCCAATCAATTTATATATTTTTTATCAAGTATTATATAGCACACACAAAGATACTTAAGATCAAAGTTAAACCAGACTCTAAAAAGTAAACTGAACACTTATTTCAAGACGGATGTAATATTAAAAAATTAAGCGCGTAAGAAATTACCAAAGTTCGGCAAGCAACAATAATGCGACATTTGAATTGAAATCATTGATGAAATAATAATGTTAACGCCACATAACATAACCACTAAACATTTGAAATTAGTTTAGTGCTGTCATGAATAGTAATGAAGCAACTTTATTAGAAGGGTACAAAACTTAATGATTAGGGCTTCCAACTTTCAATAATGCAAACTATCTTAAATTGGATTGTTAGCTCGAACTTTTTCTTTTTTTCTTCTTTTCAGTCAGTATTGTTACTTTGTTATCTAGATTCTAAAACTTCATGAATCTAACCATAAAAAAGGTTATATTTAATTAGGTAAACAAAAAACTTATTTTACTAATTTTGAGAAATCAAGATACTTTTTCCAATTTTGAATCTAAATCCAAAACCCATCCGCAAACCAAACGGACCCTAAGTAATACTCCCTCCGTTCCAAAATTATTGTCCCCCGACAAAAAACACACAGTTTAAGAAAAGTGCATTTATTACTGCTTTCTTTTTCTTACTTTTTGACAGAATAACAGTTTTATCCTTAGATAATTAATTAAAATCTTCTTTAAAGTTTGTAATAATAATTTCAAACAAGGGTAATATATAAACTTGATCAAATTTCCTTATCTATTTTTAGTAGTGAACAATTAAATTGGGACATTCCAAAAAAAGAAATGTGGACAATAAAAATTGAACGGATGGAGTATCACTTTCTCTTTATTCAAAAGTCTTTACAATGTTTTTTTTTATTGAGGAGAAGGTTTTTAAATTCTTCTCAATAATTTAAAGTTTCTCAAGTTATTTTAGAAATGACTTAAAGCAAAACCATCTAACATCATTTAAGCTTTTATTTCGTAATGGCTTTTTAACGACATAAACTTTCAAAACCTGTACTAACTTTATATTTTGTAAAAGGGAAAAGCTATCAAGTTGTACAATATTCTTGCACGTACAAAACTTTAGAACCAATGAGAAAAAGCCAAATAAAGATGTAAACATCGTTCCTTTCATTTTCTTTGGCAATATAGTCTATATAAAGGCAGACAGATATCATAGCATAGGATAAATATAACATAAGTTACATAAACTAAGCATTAAACAAACTTATCTCTACTACTTAGAAAGAGTACTCTTAAAACTTAAATAAATGTAGTTCGTCTAAATTACATCTAACTTTTAAGTACTTTTTAATACACTTTAAGCTTGATCAATTATAAATTTGACAACTTAGTGAAGATGAGAGATTTAATACCTGCAATTGCTTTCGCTTTTTGTACTTTCGGCTGCTACTATTTCCACAATCGAACATGTTTTGAAGATGATCCAAAGCTCCCATTGTTACTTTCTGGTTTTTAGATTCAGATATTTTCACTTACAACAACTATGAATAAATAAGTATCTTACTTTTAAGATATTGTTTTCTTTCTTTACTTTAATAAAGTTTGGTTTGAGAGTGGATCTTAACTTAATTGGCTCTACTACTTATATTAGATATTTAGTTACAGTTTGGTCCTTTGAGATTTGCTTATGGAAATTAAAGACCTTGTAGATTTGAAAATGCTATACGGAGTCATAAGAATTTGGATCCCCCGATAATAATAAATATTTCTTTTTAAGAAAAACATTTTTTTTAAAAGACAATATATTATTATATAGATAAACTAGCAAGATGATAAAATTACATAGATACGATTATAACCAGAGACGGAGCCAGAAAATGATATTAGGGGGGGCTCAAAATTTTTTTCAGATAATGTTAGGGGGGGCTCCGATCAAAAAAGTTGCTGGCTTCCATAGTTTCCGATCAAATATAATCGAGACTAATCTTAAATATGTAGCCATAGCACCTCATCAGTATTAATTAATTGGTCATGTAGTAGCACGTTTGTAGTTTTAAAAATATTTTTTTGGAAGAAACTGTGAGTTAGTCGTCATAGAATGAAAGTAATTCGGTTGCTCAAGATTACGAGGTAAAACACAAGGCTATCTTAACCATAAAGTCACAAAATATTCGTTAAGGCCTCTCGTGTTATAAGCCTCAAATTAGTAAGGCCACAAATTTCATTGCAAAAATCTTGATAATTTTTTGTTATTTTCCACATAAATTTGTACTAAAACGATAATAAAATTGGTAACGCCTCAAAACCGATAATACCCCAATCCCTCAACTGTTACAAGTTTTTGCAAAGCTGCGATAGCTTACTTGCTTTAGGCCTTTCTACGAACATCTTATTAGTTGACAAATATCAATCAATCAATGAGTTGTCTCATTCCTCATCCATAATCCCTCATTTATTAGTCAATTAGACAGAACAACTGATATTGTCTAGTTGTCTTGTACTTATCTTGTCATTGATTAGTTGTCTTGTACCTCTATATATTGTATCGTTGATTAATGGAATAAACACATACAAAGTTTCACAATCTTTCACATCTTAGACGGCCTTGGTAAATCATTCAGACTATACTCGGCTTTAAAATTGATAATTTCACACAATCGATTCAAACGAACTCACATAAATCGATTTTTAAGGAACTCGAGTTTTACGATTATTCGTGGAAAAGTTTAGTACTAATACCTTTAAAAAGGTTAGTTTATGGTGAAAGTGAAAAGTTGGAGGAGTGAAATGCAGAACGCGTGGGCAAAGGTGGGGCCATGTGGTGTGAAGTGACAAGTTGTGATTAGAGCAGCTATTAATAGCGTATATTTGCATGGAAGTATGCAAATTGCACCGACCTTTTGACACTCGATCTCAAACTAGTTGCTTCCTAGGAACATGCATTTTTACTTAAAAATAAAATAAAATACAAAATAATACTCTATATAATTTAATTAAGTTAATTAATAATCCTCGATTAACGCCTTTTCTTAACTTTCCACCGTTGAGTTTTTTTTCCAGCTGCTTTTATGTCCAACGCGTTCCTAATCAACTTTTGTTAACTTTGACTTTGAGTAACCTGTAAAATATATCTCTGTGGTTTCAGGTTTGTGGTTTGTTAGTTATCACACTAAATGTTTTGAAAACCGGTTCGATAGATTCGGTATAAAACAAACGCTTCAACATGACTCGTTCTTTGGGGTTTGCAAACCCGGTTCACGTACCAAAACCAACTAGGTTCGGTATATTTCAATTTTATTTTTTCGGAAACATATTTAATGAAAACAATGTTGCCATAAGCTACTAACTCTTAATCGACACCACTACTATATTTCCAACGCCTCTACATTTATGGTAAACCTAATTCGTTATGCTCTTGTTGACGAAGATGATAGTGGTAATATTCGTTTATTAAATGATTGTGGACTTCATGTCAATAATACTCACGTCTCAATAACAAGGTGTATATATAATAAATTTAATTATATTCATTGTGGTATGTTGGAATTGATCATGATGATGAATAATTGTTGTTTGATGTTTGAACTACTTACTATTTACATTTGTAATGCCGTTTGTAAGTATAAAACTTGATTCTCATTAAATTGTAGTATGTGTTTTTTACTTCTCCCGTCCCATTTTTATTGTTCACGTTTTCATTTTGGGATGTCCCAATTTAATTGTTCACTGCTAAAAATAGATATGAAAGTTTAATCAAGTTTACTATATTACCTTTGTTTGAAATTATTATTACAGACTTTAAAGAAGATTTTAATTAATTAGCGAATGGTAAAACTGTCATTCTGTCAAAAAGTAAAAAAAAAAGAATAATAAATGCATTTTTCTTAAACTATGTGTTTTTTAGAACGGGGGGAGTATTTAATTTTTTTTAACGGTGCTATTTTATTATTCTAGCAAGTAGTTAGAACAAAACAAAATTACATAGGAGACATCCAAACGACGAAAGAGATGAGCTTTTAAGTCAATCGACCCAACTTAAACTTGACTTACCTCTACTATTAACCCAACTGAAAGACATATATAATAACAAAGTTATAAAAAAAGGTTGCTAAGCCAAAGACTTCGGACAAAAAATACAAACCCTACAAACCCTACATCAATCTCTCTTTTTTTTCTTTTCTTGACTCTAATATAAACATAAACATAAGCAAATGGCAGCCATATACATTTTTTTATACTCTTTTTATAATACATTAATGTTGTACACTTTGCCCTGTCATTGCTTAAACATATAATACATAATGGGGGTTTATAGATGCACCCCTACACTTGAAACGTTACATACACGATTATTTACATTCTAACTAATGACCCCATTTGAGTTGGATAGAAAATAACATGGACTTATGAGCTCTATTAGGGGTAATAAATACATCTTCCAATCTCATAAGATGAATACTACCATGAATCCCAATCGTCCCAAAATAGTATTTACAAGGATAAGAACTTAGCAACCGTGTACTCAAATAATTAACTTGGGTTAAAACAATAATGTACTAAAAGTGGGTGCATATAAGGTAGGCTAGGTGATTTGTGGTGTAAAGATTGGTTTAGGGGTAACCAATGCACTTCATTAATAGTCCTGCCCTATAACCAGAAAATTACAAGTACCATAAAAAAAGATAGGCTCAGATGGTTGTACTAGGGGTATCCCACACTAAAAATGAGTGCATGACAAATGTGTGAGATAGTTATATAGTCGATGTGACCATAATAACAATTACAGTTTTAAAACATGGGTTAATCCTAATGTCTCTTATCTAGCTAATCCTAATGTCTCTTATTTAGCAAATCCTAATACTTACTATGCGGTCTCGGGATGCATCACAAAAAAAAATTAGAATTTAATATACTACCGGTACACTCATATAATTTAATACCGATACCAATGCTCCAGAAAAGGGACAAATTCCATACGCCACATCCGTAATGACGAAATTAGACACATATGGACTGTCGATCGAACTTAACTCGAGAAAAGCTAAAGGTATAAATTATCTTGGTATACAATAATTGGATACCCGAATTCTAAAGATCTAAAGCGAACCACACATTTTTTGATGAAATTTGAGGGTTTTGTGCTAGTCATTCACAATCCTATCCATGAGACCTATTAATACATTGGTTTTTAACGGTATGAGTACATAAAAAATTAAATTTTATTTTTATAGGATAAAATTTCCTTTTTATGCTAGTCTCGATATATTACTCATCATTTTTTAAGAACAAGCAATGGCAAATGAAGGAATAGTTTCTAAGGCTTATTTCCCCCCACACTTAAGTTGAACATTATCCCCAATGTTCTATAGAATTACTCGTAAAAACGAATAAAATGATAAGAAAAACCAGAGGAAAAAAACTATTACTCCCCTGGTTTGACTTAATAAAGGAGAAGAAAACATGCAATAAACTGGTTTAAAGATCGTCCTCCAAGAATCTTTCATGAAACTTCTAAGAATTTTCCAAGCTTCATCCTCGTCTAATATAACCTGTAATCAAAGACTAAACAACTAACCAAGCATAAAAACGGCGGATAGATATAAATAATAATGAGAGTTATGGTTTTTGACTATTAAACCAAGTAAAGAATAGGATGAGAGTAATGAAGTAATCACAGTTTATGCAGGGTTTACAAAAAATTAACAAATTTTTATAATATTGCACTTTTATTTTTAGAAATACTAAAAAATTGGAAATTTTACATTCCTGGAGACACGACGCCGTCGGGTGTTAATCTCAACGCCGTCTCCAACATCTGTGAAAAATTCTTCTTCGTTTTTAATGAGAAATTTCCTGCACGCATTTTATTAGTTAAATCTGAAGAAAGCACTGCATAAAAAACCTGGAATTAATCATTACAATCATAAGACTCGAAACTGACGTGAATTAATCTAAATAATTTATTTTAAATGTTTGAATTTGGTTCTTAAAAACCGGATATATTCCCCTACACTTATTTTGTTGCAAAATACCTTTGATTGCAAATAAGACGAAGTTATAAACAAACAAAGCATGATTACAAAATTCATTCAAACATAATAAAACAAACAATAAAGAATTAAAACACACGACACTCCTAAGTGCGGAAAAAAAACATCGGGTTGCCTCCCAAGATGCGCTTTTCTTTATTTATGAGTCTTGTAGCTAGACTCGAAGTCACACGTCCTTACGTGACTTCTCATCATCATCATTCTAGTCACGTATTCGGGTCTAAGCTAATGGTATCCTATAAAACTCTTCATTAAATTCAGATGGCTTCCTACATCCTCTATCAAAGTCATCCTTCAACTTGAGTATTCTCTAGAATGACAATAAATCGAGACCTTCGCTAGAACAATTCGCTCCTCTTTGGGTCCCTTATATGGTGTCCTTGAAGGTGGATCTCTTTAGTAGCGTTTATACCCCCACCCAAAATAAAAAATAGAAAGCCATTAGACCTTGTTTCTTAATTATATCGCTAGGCAAGCGATATACAATTAAGGGTCGATCCGAAAATCACATGGGACAAGCTAGGGTCATAATGTTATCTCAATATTTTCTAAAATGATGAAATCTAAGACGTTAACTCAAGTTTTCTACAAATATATGCATGTCCTATTCCGAATCCTATAAATTTCTTCCCCAATACTCTATCCAATCTTTCTAAACAGAGTTAGTAAAAGGCGAAGACATGATTTCATGGGTAGGTAAACATCAATATATGCGCTAGCCGTGATTTCAGAACCTATTATCAATGAATTTTAAGGTTTCTGGGTAACCCTTTTTAACTTAAAGACATAATTAAGTGAGCATTTAGGCATTTTCCTTAATTAATGGATTTCATAAACTGATCCCACTTGTGTCCACCTAAATCTAAGGTTCTTCAATCTAACCATATCAATTCCCTCGTCATCCTTGTTAGGCCAAAAAATACCAACAGCTGTTATGTCTTCCGCTCCAACAGTGACGAATCTCTTTGTTCTCAATGTATTCAATGTTGTTGGAGTCTTGGCTCCTTCTCTTTCACCTCTGACTTCCTCAGCCATGCTATCACAGGAGTCGTTTTGTTGCTTGGGATGTATCGTGATAGTGTTGATCGAACCATGGATATGGTTGAGCATTGTGGGTCTTCAGTTGGGTAAGAACGAGCAGACAAAACTAAAGAAGTACTCATTTTTAGGTTCTTAACCGTGTCGCTGGGGAGTGCTCCCCTATTCGATCGGTGATGGCCCTTCAACACAGTCTTGAATTTTGTTGTCATCTCGCTTGTTGTTTGTACGAAATCGGCTTCAAACTTGGACAATCTAGCGTCTTGAGATGCCATGAAGTTGATATCAATCCTTCTAGATTTGATTGATTGTTAAAACTTCAAAGATTGTTGTTGAAGGGACGGTTCAGGATTGAACCGTTGGGTTGGAACCGGTTAGGTGGGTTTGAAAAATTATTTTAGGAATTTTGGGGTTGTCTCCACCTAAGGTTTGGGTGACTTTTCCATGACGGATTGTAGGTGTCACCAAGATTGTTTTGCTCGGGATTAAAAGTGTACCACTTACCTCCCGCTTCATCGGTACGCGAGGATGCATATTCAACAAAGGCTTGTTCGGGATCTTCCATGCAATACTGAGTGGTCGTGGAGACCATTGCAGATCTCACATGATGTAGTGGTTTTATTCACTTGAGTATGTAGCGTAAAGCAAATGATGAGGCTTCCATCAGCGTTGGACTTGATTTTCGAGCTCGATGAGGCGGCGGTCAGATTTACTCGGACATTCATGAGGCAAAGAGATTGCCTTTACCGCTTAGCGAAATCCTTGGGTCTTTCTAACTTCGTTCTCATAGTAGCGAGGTCTCTCTAATTAATGCCTAGGATTCTTCGCGTTTCTGTCACTGAAAGCTTGTCACCGCTATTGGTTCAATGGTTCGTCTTGTGACGGGATTGACATGGTCCATAAAAGATTTGAGACTTGGACCAAAGGCGATGCCATGATGAGGACTTTTTGTAGTAAGTATTCTTGAAACGAGACCCCATTCTTCCTTAGAGAGATTCCCTTGATGTTGTTTGGAACATCATGAACCGTTGCGGATGTTTTTGCGGTTCTTCCCGGTGGAAAGAATTGAGCAAGAAAACGAGTAGTAAGATCCTTCCATGTGGTGATGGATCCTGCTGGAAGACGTTCAAGCTAGTTGCTAGCTTTATCACGAAGGGAAAATTGAAATAAACGCATGCGCGTTCTTTCCCTATTTTCACCGTCAAGGTCAAGTGAGTCTACAAGTTTTAAGAAATCCTTAATGTGTTGGTTTGGATCCTCCAGACCGAAGTCCGTAGAATGAGCATTCGTTTTGCACCAACCGGATGGTGTCGGATCGAAGAGGTACCACGTTGTTCCCTATGGGGAGCTTGATGGTATTCCTATAGCCCTCGTGGCTAGGTTTGGAGTAATCTCTAAGAGTACGGATAGGATTCACGTCTCCCATGGTGGTTAACGAGAATGGATTACGAAACAATTAACACAAAGAAAAGATAGACTGCAAGAAAGCTAATGTGCTGAAATTAAATTCTTACTTGAAGGATTCAAGTGGGTAGAACTAAGAAACCTATGATCCAGACAACTTAACTATCCCCACCAGCGGCGCCAAAAACTTGATGTGAAGGTTGTGAAGACTTCACATGAAGTTTTACAATCCCCTAGGCAGTGTACCTAATCGTTTCAGTGTAGTATAGGCAAGACACGGGGGGGGGGGGGGGGGGGGGTGTCGTTCTCGTAGGGAAAATAATTGGGAATGCGTTGAGTCACGATCTAAACCCAAAAGAATTCTAAGGTTGAGAGAAGATTATTATTTGTTTTTTAATATTTAATAGAACGCAAGTATATATATGGTTTAAGATGTTGGTTTGTTTAATAATTACTAAACTAATTAATATCTTATCTAGTGATGATAACTTTTATAATAAGCAAATGTATTTACTTAATCATGCACTACTCCTCTGATTGCTTCTCATTTTGCTTTGTCACACTTGTGATTATCTGTGCAAGTATTTCCTAGGTCATGAACGGATTACACAAACCCGCCGTCTATTTAATATTCCGTTAACGCAACGCACAAGTAAGGTAGTATGAAGACTATTACAAGAAGACCCCTAATAATATATTAAATGCATGTGAAATAACTTTTTTTTTTAAGAGGGATCAACCATATAATAGGGTTAAGGTAGTATGAAAGACTGTTACCGATGGTATCCTTTCTACACTACTCGCGTTTCTCTAGACATATCAACAGCAATACAGACAAAAGCTGGTTTTCTAAAGCCTAACGCGCACACTCATCAACAAGAAGCAACATCAAAAGGATCTACAACCTAAGGTTTCCATGCAATCATAGATAATCAAAGAATGGTTTGTGCCCCACATGTTATAAAGAAAAAAGCAAGAATATAAATTAATCAAACAACACATAGACATATTGAATGATTAATGATAAATAACCTTACTTGATTAAAACATGGATTCAAGGTAGTACAATAAGGTTCTAAGGCCCTAAAAATGACCTATAAAGCTCCTAAAACGACTAGGGTTCGTCTCCCTAGGGTTATACAAAATTATCCCAAAGTTACACACTAAAACCCTAAAAACGGATTTATATTTATAGAGATGTCGACGCGACGGCATCACTTTGTAATCCAGACGCCGTCGCCACGTAGACGATTCTAGATCCTCTTTAAGTCGGCCACGTCCTGACGTCGTCGCCAAATTCCTGACGCCGTCACTAGATAGATCACGACGGCGTCGCTTTATGCTTGCGACGCCGTCTTCAGCCACTGTTTGCATAAATCTTCAAGAGATTTGGTGTAGGTCCGTAATCTTGTCCGTTTCTTCTCTAAATGAGCCCAAGTCACGTGTATTTCCTCCAAAAGCCATCCAAGTGCTAAAAACCTGAAAACAAACTATTAAGCACGTAATCTGGGCATATTTGCATGATTTAAGGGGTTAAATGACCCTGAAATAATGTATAAAATGGCACCTCATCAAATACCCTACACTTGGGATTTGCTTGTCCTCAAGCAAATGGGATTTTCTACATAAACAATAGCAATATGAGGGTCATTTAACCTACTCTTTAAAAATATTTTACAACACAACCTTCTAGACGTCGTAATTAAAAGCACAAAAAGTATATACAAGCACCTCACATAAGTGTTTGGTATTCTCTCTTTCACTCGGGTGTATAATAAATTATAACATAATGGGGAAACGGAAAATCAACACCCATTACCTGTCATAGCATATAAATTATCATAGGCTTGGTAAAGAATCAAACTTGTACCGCTTAGACGCAAGTACTAGTCATTACTGTCAAAGTGGTCTTTTTAAAGGGTTGTAGGGTGTAGGTGTAAGATAGCATTAACGAAAATGAAAACGAATGGGATATATTTGGGTGGTGACTTTGGGTGAAATTAGAAAGGAAGGGTTAGCTAATTATTTATAAGAATACACGTTGGTTTAGTTGCTAAGCCAAAGACTCAAACAAAATATACAAACTATACACAACTTTACATCAATCTCTTTATTTTATTTTTCTTTACTCTAATATAAACATAGACATAAGCAAATGGCAGTCTGTACGTTTTTTTACTTTTTTATATTTTTTTCGATTCTTTTCTTTTCTTTTTCTCATTTTTTGTACACTTTTGCCCTGCCATTGCTTAAACATATAATACATCATGGGGGTTTATAGATACACCCCTACACTTGAATTGTTACATACTCGATTATTTACAATCTAACTAATGACCCAATTTGAGATGGATCAATATAACATGGAGCTTATTGAGCTCTATTGGGGTAATAAATGAATTCTTCCTAATTTCTTCATAAGATGAATATTACCATGAATCCTAATCGTCCCAAAACAGTATTTACAAGGATAAGGACTTAGCAACCGTGTACTCAATAATTAACTTGGGTTAAAACAATAATGTACTAAAATGGGTACATACAAGGTAGGCTAAGGCGATTTGGGTGTAACATTTGGTTTAAGGGTGACAATGCTCTTTATTAATAGTCTGGCTTAACCAAAAAATTACGAGAACAGTGAAAAAGGATAGGCTCAGAGGATTGTACTAGGGGTATCCTGCACTAAAAACGAGTGCATAGCAAAGGTGTGGGATAGTTAAATGATCGGTGTGACCATCATAACAATTACAGGTTTGAAACATGGGATGCATCACAAAAACAAGTTCTAGAATTTAATATACTACCGGTACACTCATATAATTTAATATCGATACCAATGCTCTAGAAAAGGCGACAAAGACCATACGTACACATCTATAATGACGGAATAGACACATATGACTGCATTCAAACCTTAACTCGAGAAAGCTAAAGGTATAAATTATCTTGGGTATCAATAACAGATACCTGAATTCCTAAAGATCTAAAGGCGAACCTCACATTTTTGGGGTGGGATTTTGAGGGTTTTTTGTGCTAGTCATACACATTCATATCTATGAGACGCTATTAATACTCGGTTTTCGTCAGTATGTGTCATAAAAAAATTTAAATTTTGGTCAAAATTACATTTTTATGTTATGTTTTGATATATTACTCATCATTTTAAGGAACAAGCAAATGGCAAATGAAGGAATAGTTTCTAAGGCTTATTTCCCCTTCCACTTAAGTTGAACATTGTCCCCAATGTTCTATAGAACTACTAGTAAAAACGAATAAATAGATAAGAAAAGAAGGAAAAGAAAATAGTACTTGCATTTATTAATGGAGAAGAAACATGCTATAATTGGTTTAAATTAGTCACTCAAAGGAATCATTCACAATGAAACTTCCTAAGAATTTCGAAGCTTCTTCTCGTCAAATATCACTTGTAATCAAAGACAAAGACAACTACACCAAGCATAAAATCGACGGGATAGATATAAATACAACGAGAATTTATGGTTTTGACTCTATGAAAACAGTAAAGATAGGATAAGAGTAATGATGTAATTATAGGTTTATGCAGGTTTACAAAAGAATTACAAATTTTAAATATTGCACATTTTATTTTTCAGAAATACTAAAAAAAACGAATTTTTACATTCCTGGAGACGCGACGCCGTCGGGTGTTAATCCCAACACCGTCTCCAGCGTCTGTGGAAAATTCTTCTTTACTTTTAATGAGAAACTTCCTGCACGCAATTTTATTAGGTAAATCCGAAGAAAGCATTGCATAAAAACCTGTAATTAATCGTTACAATCATATGACTCAAAACTGACGCGAATTAATCTAAACAATTTATTTTAAATGTTTGAATTTGGTTCTTAAAAACCGGATATATTCCCCTACACTTATTTTGTTGCAAAATACCTTTGATTACGAATAAGACGAAGTTATAAACAAACAAAGCATGATTACAAAATTCATTCAAACATAATAAAACAAACAATAAAGAATTAAAACACAAGACACTCCTAATATGCATGAAAGTAAATAGCGGGTTTCCTCTCAAAAAGCACTTTTCTTTATTTACGAGTCTTATAGCTAGACTCAAAGTCACACGCTCTTACATGACTTCTCCTTCATCATCGATTCCATCTTTTATTTTGACAGGAGCAGGGCGCTCATTTTTGAAGTTTTTGTTCCTCCACCAGTCAAACTCCATCTCTTTTTCTTGGTGAAGTTTTATCTTTTCCTCCCATTCCAAGACTAGCCTATTTACAATCATAGTGGGGGCTATAGGCTCTATATCGTTCTTAACACCTTTCTCGTCCTTACAAAAGGATTTAGGTATCCTATTAAAGCTTATCTTATTCTTTCCAAATATTTGAGTTATGGTGCCCTTATCAAACTTAATCACGGCCTTATCCGTTGTCAGGAATGGTGTTCCTGAGATGAAAGGCCTCTTCCTGTTTTCCTTAATGTATAAGATTACAAAGTCTACGGGGTACACATACTCAGCAACCTCCACTAATATGTCCTCTGTTATTCCTAAAGGGTAGATATACGAGTGGCTAGCTAGGGAGAGTCTAATGTCCATCTTAGCAGGCCTTTCATCGGTTAGTTTCACGTAGGTAGAGAGTGGCATGACGTTTAAGTCGGATCCTTAGTCAACTAGGGCGTTCATGTGTTTCAGGCCTCCTATGTTACAGGGTATTTTGAAGTTTCCTTCGATGTCCTCCTTCCTTGTTATCTTTTTTCTAAGGATTGATTCATAAACAGACCCCTATGTAATAAATTGTAAGTCCTTCTTTTTATTTTTCCAACGCGAGCTCCTAATAGGGAGTCATTGAACCTATGATTGTCAACAAGCCCTTATATTAGCTTCTCATTGATCTTATGCTTCAGGTAATATTCTATGGGCTGAGAGCTGGGTGCTTCTACTGCTTATTCTCTTTTAGCTTTTTTGATTGGCTTGTTTTTGGTCTTATTTTCAGCTCCATTATTCGTCTCGACTTCCTTTACTGACACCTCCATTTTTGTTCTAGTAGTTTTTTTAACGTCGTCGCCAGTTACTACGTCATTATCATTGTTCCCCT
Organism: Tanacetum coccineum; assembly: GCA_026074375.1. Lineage (NCBI taxonomy): Eukaryota > Viridiplantae > Streptophyta > Magnoliopsida > Asterales > Asteraceae > Tanacetum > Tanacetum coccineum. The sequence goes on from BQNB010049848.1 coordinate 37,114, forward strand.
CTTCCTCCCTTCTGGTGA
>BQNB010049849.1:0-41829 GCA_026074375.1 Tanacetum coccineum
ATCTGATGAGTACGAACTTGGAATAGGGAAGAAAGGGACACATTCTTGATAACATATGGGAATATTATAACCAAGTACATAATAAAAATTATGAGTGGCACAATTATGAGTTCGAAAATGAAGAATGTGAGGAAATAGGAATTGAGGACAAAGAATATCATCGACCAGAAGTACAAGTAGAAACTTTCGAGGTTAAAAGATACTCATTTAAAGGTGGATAAAGTTTCATCTGTGTTACCAAAGACTTGGATAATACTTTACCTCTTGGAGGGAAGAACAAATCTAAATTTAAGGAAATGATCCGAATGGATATAGCGAACAACAAAACGTAGGATGAGCATGAGCATGAGTCTAACTTAAAGACTCGTTAATAAACAAAAGTGCTTGTTGGGAGACAACCCATCTTTTATTTAATGAAATTTCTTTTTGTATTAGTTGGTTTGCATGTTTCTTACTTTGTTTTGCAGAATCCAGAAGCTAAGAGGCAATTCTTGAGACTGGCTCGACCCATAATCATTGGTAACCTTGCTGAAATTGCAGCAGTTACGGCGCAACCACTACAGTTACACTCACTACAGTTATGACGTAACCCATTTCAAGGTTATGCCGTAACACCTTAAAAACTTAAAAATTTTACCATTTGTTTACGACATAACCACTATGGTTACGCCGTAACCTCCTTCTGAAATCTTAAAAATTTAAGTTTTAAACATGTCTAAACCTTGTATACGTAAATGGACTATGTGGGAATGTTCTCTGAAGCCCTCATGAGACTAAACACGTTTTTTTTTTTTTTTTTTGTTGTATCCGTCCTTTTTTCCCCTTGGCCACCAAGTGGTTTTAAAAAGCTTGTTACATATTCCGCCCCCCCCAAGCTAAAAATGCAAACCGTAATTCCTACGAAAGTGAGTTAGGTTTGTATTTCTTGTATACTTCATAATTCTTATAGAATGATTTTATGCTTTGGATTGTTTTGTGATCACAGGGGATAAAGAGCTTGCGAGAAGACGGAAATAATCTAAAGATTTCCGCCAAATTTCAAAATTTCAAAGCAAAGCTCAGGGAGTTTCTTGTCTTAATTCTACTCTTTCCTTTTTATTTAATTTCCTTAATGTACAATAGGGACATTGTACAAATCAAGTGGGGGGGGGGGGGGGGGGGTAGAATTAATAACATGACAGTATGTTATGCTGATTTTCTGGTTTTCTTTGAAAATTATGCCAATTCTAAAAATTTTGAAAAAAATTTCTTAAAATAACTAGAATTAATCTTTGCCAAATGCACATTACAGACCTAAAAATTGATGAATCTTCGTTGGAGTCTTAGGAGATGCCCAATCTTTAATTGACTCGAGATCCACGTGAATACCCTGACTGTCAATCACGTGTCCAAGGAACTATACTTTTTGAATCCAAAATTCGCACTTAGAGAATTTAGCATACAACTCCTCCTTCTTAAGCAACTCCAAGATTAACTTAAGATGCGCTTCGTGATCTTGCTTGCTCTTCGAGTAGATCAGGATGTCATCAATGAAGACAATCACAAATTTATCGAGGTATGGTTTGCACACCCGATTCATGAGATGCATAAACATAACAGGTGCATTAGTCAAACCAAAAAGCATAACTTGAAATTCATAATGGCCATAACGAGTCCTGAAAGCGGTCGTCGGTATGTCTTCTTCACGAATTGTTAGTTGATGATAACCCGATCTCAGGTCGATCTTCAAGTAGACACTCAACCCTTAAAGTTGATCGAATAGTTGTCAATCTAGGAGCGGACAACGGTTTTTTACAATTAGCTTATTCAATTCTTGATACTCTATGCACATCCAGAATGATCCATCCTTCTTCTTGATAAACAAGACCGGAGCTCCCCTAGGTGAGGAACTGGGTCTTATAAAGATTTTGTCAGAAAGTTCTTGTAGTTGATCTAACAATTCTTTCATCTCAGACAGAGCTAATCGATAAGGCGCCCGTGCTACAGGTACATCACCAGGTATCAAATCGATTTGAAATTCAACTTATCGAGTTGGTGGAATACCCGACAAGTCCTCTAGAAATACTCTGGGAAAATATCGAACAATAGGTACATCCTCAAGTCGCTTCTCCTCCGACTTGTCTTCAGCCTTCTTTGTGGTAACATGTGCAAAAATGATAGGACATCCTTTCAGCAAATATATTTTATCTTTTGGTGCACAAGATGATGTTTAATCGAGACCCGTGTCCATTGCTGCTTCCGTCACCACGAACAATCAAGATCTCATTTACAAAGGGGATACGAATGATCTTCTCAACACAGTCGATCACGACATGGTACCTCGATAACTAATCCATGCCAATTATGACATCAAAACTACCAAGCTCTACGGGCATTAAGTCGATGTTGAATGGATGATTCAGAAAATTTAATGTGCAACCCCGTATAAGTGTATTAACCACAATTATTTTACCGTCAGCTAACTCAACGTCATAACCATAGTCTAGTGTAGTTGGGATGATATCAATCAAAGAACTAAATGCAGTAGACACGAAACTCCTATCGACACCAGTATCAAATAAAATTGAAGCATAATGGTTGTTTAGGAAGAACGTACCCGTAACAACATTGGAGTTCGGGTTTGTCCCTGTAGTGCACACAACATAAGCTCTTGCCACAGCATTACCATTTCTAGCTTGATTTCCCTGATTTTTGTTCTTTAACTTTGGGCAATTACTCTTGAAATGGCCCTGAGCTCTACACTCAAAGCAAGTGAGAACCCTTTGATTTGCCCTCGGGGCTCTTTGGTTGTTACTTCTACAGTCCCGGGTGAGATGGCAAGTCCTCTTGCAGTTGGCGCACTTGGGAGCACACTGTCCATCATGATGATAGTTGCATTTAGGGCACAAAGGTTTAGGTCCTCCGTAGTATAAGCTCATGCCGCATTGTGCCTTTTGAATGGATGTTGTTGGTTATGGTGTTCCTAGAAGTGTCATTAAACTTTTTTTCTTTTCAGCTTGCCGTTCAGCAATAGTGCGGATCTTTTGATCCATCAGTTCAGTTGCAAACTCAATTGCATCCTGCATCTTCTTGGGCTTAGATGCCATCACACTTCCTTGGATCATGTTAGGCAGACCATCGACATACTTTTCAACCTCATCAGACTCTTCAAGAAACATCCTCCCGCACATCAATGCTAGTTCTTGAAAATGTTGATTATAACTCAGCACATCAGTACCTTTCACCTTTAAGTTCCACAATTCAATTTCTAGCTTTTTGATCTCGCCCCTTGGGCAGTATTTATCAATCATCATATTTTTTAATGCTTTCCATGTCATTGCATATGCAACATTATGACCAACAGTCTTAACGTGGGAGTTTCACCACGTAGGAGCAAGTAGTAAACTTGATTTGTCATGCCACTGTACAGTTGCTTATATGGAAAATGGATTCCATCTTTTCGAACCACTGAGTAAGACCAACAACTCCTTTAGTGCCCTTGAAATTCAGGGTTTGACATTTGAGGAAGTTACTATAGATGCACTCACGAGCAATAGGCGCTTGCCTTCTTACACTAGTTCCTAAATCATGGCTATCATTGCCATTCCTGCTTCTGTCTGCGCCACGTTCTGCCAATGTACCAGCAACTCCTTGGGATATTAGTTCTCTAATTTGAGCATCGATCATAGGTGTGGTGGTTGCGGCGGTTCTCTTTGGAGGCATTTTCTTCAAAATCACAAGAAAATATAATACACGTTAGATTTCAAACAATCATAAATACGACATGACATATGAAACATAAATAAAATAAGATCACAACACACAGTGAAATATACAACTGAAGTGAAATCAATAATGATATAAATAAATCGACATTCATTCATAATAAATTCGATACAGACATGATAAATCTTGGTTTACAATGGAATAGTACATAGATATAAATGGCAAAATAGTCCTAAGGTAATGCTAGCTGGGAGTGACCCATGATACTTAGCATGTCATACAAGATAGCTAGATGATGAACAACATCCCTACAGCCTACTAGTTGGGAGTAACCCATAATACTTAGCAGGTCTTTATGTGATAGGCTACAAATGGTTACAACACTAACTCCTACTTCCAGCATCCTCTGGTCGTCGTGTGTGTTGGCTTTTAGCCTCTAGTCGCCTGAATATGTCCAAGAGCTGTAGTCAAATGAGTCTGAGGTGACGAAGTGGAGCTACCAATGTGATAATACTATGGTCTCAGTGATCTATTCGAGTTTCTTGTGTCTGTATCTGAATGCATGTGTCTGAAACATATGGCTTGATATGCTTGGAGCTCAGCATGTACTGCCTTGCTGCAGTTTATGGAATGCGACCATGCCTAGCCTCGCCCTCTAAAAGCATATCTGTGTGGCGGTGAAATCGCCTATCTCTAAACAACATGTTGACTCGTCCCCTCTAAAGAGCTCTGTCATCCTGGGCGTCCTTCAATCGAACATATATCTCATATGTATCCCAAGCAAGAGTAGTGGAAAGATCTGTCACTCTCTGGCTCAAGCCCTCAACAATGGTCAATGCTCTATCCTACATATCCCTAACCATGTCATCCTAAACATCCTTAATCCCATAGCCAACATCTCTAGACACAAGACGTCCAGCGGTGACATCCAAAATATCATTAGCATGAGTAATCTCCAATCCAGGCTGTCTAGCAGCAGCTGATGTTGAACTCTCTCCTACCTCAAACCTAGGAGTGGGCGCGGTGAGACATAACCTCTTCCAAAATGGCATGTCCATCTCGGGAATATCACTCCTGTGAGAAGTAGATGGTAGTAACAAAGGTGGTGATGGTATCTTTGATGGATGGTGGGTAGATGGTGATGCAACTCTCAACTGAATCCCGGCTGCTGTGTAGCCCAATGGTGCATCAGCATATGAAGGGCTAGTATAGGTAGGTGGTAATTGTAGTGGTAATAGTAGAGAGGGAATCTGGAGAAGTGGAGATGATAGTAGAGTAAGTGGAGATGGTGGTGGTAATGGAGTTGTAGGTACAGAAGCAAACTCAGCAAGGCGTGCCTCAGCAGATGGTGATGGTAGAGTATGGGGTCAAATAGACATTCGTACTGTACGAGGTCTGGTCTCAGAAAACAAGATGATATGATGTGGAGAGGCGGGTGGTGTAGGTGCAGACTCATCAGTCTCAAATGCCTTTGTATCCTTAACTAAGGGGACAAGGTCAACATTAGGTACATCAGAAGAGTCGTTTAGAGCTAGATGCTCATCCTCTTCCTCGTCATCATCCTCGTCCTCATAGGTCTCCTCATCCTCGTCATCAGCATTATCCTCGGAGGACTCATCACCATCATCATCATCTCCTCCATCAGCAGGATAATCAGTAGGATCCTCCTTAGGGTCATCCTCTGGATCGGAGTCAGCAACATCGCCTAGTGATATGGCTGTAGGTGAAGCATCAGTTGGTAGAGGCTGATCCTCAATAGGTACTTTAGTGTCAGATGGTACCAAGTACTCTAGGTACTCTGGATTAGGTACGTAATCTGGTGAAAGCGGTGCCTGCTCTAGCTCCTCAGGGGCAGGCACATAGTCTGGTGAAGGTGGGTGCTGATGTGTCGTTGTGTAGGTGTTATTTTATGTATCAAGTTTTACTATTTATTTTATGCCGACTATACCTAAAAACAACACTTTAACGGGCAGTGTACCTGATCAGATGTAGCTTCGTTGGTAAGTAGGGTGTCGACCACTAAGAGCAAGAGCGTTAATATCTAATTTATCGGTATTTTAGTTATCTATGTTAGTACAAAATTAATTAGCCTAAGCTAATGATAAAGGGGGTTTGAGCTTGAGAGACTGGCACGATTTTGGTGCTCTATCTAAGGTTTTGATGTGGTGGGGGGGGGTGGGGGGGGGGGGATAAACCCCCCAAAATAAATTAACACACACAAGTGATAGACAAAAGATAAAGATAGGTCAAGCCTCTTATGTATAGGAAAAAATAATTAGTCATTGTTTATTAAATAGAACTTGGTTTTGATTATTTAGTGCAATGAATGATTATTCGAGGGTTATGTCATTTTAGATTAGGCGTACTTTTCTAAGCCTAGACCGTTGAATTCTTGTCACAATTAAACGCATCCGCATAAGTAATTTTATTTGTTGATTATAATCTATTTAGGAGATTAATAATGATCTTTATTAAACCCTAGCCCTTCGGGAATTTACCTTACTTTACTTGCAAATATGAGAGCTTTCCCGACTCTTAGCATACGCCCACACACAACGAAGTTGCAGCGCATTAATCATGTAGGACTAGACCCAGTTACATGACTTTGACGCATGAATTAAGCACCCATAAACGAGTATAAATTGATAAACATAATCAACAAGCAACGATAAATTAAGCATTCAAGATAAACAAACCAAACATTATATTATCATAAACATGGCTAATACCTATTAGCCGATAGTCATTGCAACAATACACAAATTCATAGATGAACGATTAAAGTAACAAAAGATTACGCTAACCGAACGCGCATGTAAAGTGTAAATGATTACAAGAGTTTTCCCATTGATTGGAGCACTTTGCAGAAGCTTTTTGGCTTCTTAGATCGTCTGAAAATCGAACTTGGTGGCTAAAAGCATACCCTAAATCGTATTTAGGGTTTGGTATTTATACTCGGAAAATAGGCTGATACGCCGTATTGGAACTCAATACGGCGTATCGGGATTGCTTGGCATAAGCTCCACGAATAAAATATTCCCGAATTTTCTTGATCAGGTTTGGATACGCCATATCCACTTTTTGGATATGCCATATCCGTGGATACACCATATCCACTGAAAATGTGTTTTTCCTTGATTTTTGACCAAAGTATCATATACGGCGTACTCTTCAAAGTCAGGCAATGGTCTTGAGTTCTTTCAAAAGTCTTTTAGATATGGCGTATAGGGTTGGATTCCTTGGAGTGCGTGCTACGATTCTTGATCAATTGTGATATCGTTACCAATTTTACTTGATTTACTTGTATCTTAGATTAGTTATCTTCATGAATACGTGTATGTAGACAGAAGGGATACGCCATATTGGGTTTGGTCAAACGCGAGTTTTATATTGTTAAATGTATTGGTGCTGATACGCCGTATATATTTAGTTGGATATGCGTATTGAGTCAAAATATCAAGCATTTCTTCAAATATCTTCGTTTAGCTCCAAATATGCGTCTTTTAGCTTGTATTACAAAAACACTACGAAATTTCATGGCATTTATCAACTTTAAAGCAATTAAGTACCAAATAATGCAATAATTATATAAAAGTGGGCAAAACAGATGGGATAAATGATATAATAAAGTGATGTTATTTGATGTTCCATCATATTATCCCCCCCTTGAATTCTACTTGTCCTCAGTAGACTTTTAGAAAAAGTTTCAGTTTATGAAAATGTGTCCCAACCGAAGTTGAGGATTTTCCATTTAAGCATAATTTTGTCCTAATCACCTGTACATAACCAAGCTCCTCACGAAATATGGAAATGAAAACACTTAGATTACTCAACTAATCTATGGTGTAACATTTGATTGGTACGCTCAATTGCTCGATCTTGATTAGTTTCGTATCATAGGCTTGGCAAGGATACACATCTCCACCGCTAAAGCTAAGGAGAAACAAGTCAAAAGATAAATTAGGTTAAGAAGGCTTAGGGTTGATCATTTAACAGTCTTTCACCATAGGTACCACACCAACAAGGTAGTTGTATCGTACATACACGGCCGTAACGACGGAATAGATACATACAATCCGAACATATCCCTGTTCGTGTTTAACCAGCGATTAGGATGAAGAATGATATAGGGTAGGAACCTTCTAACTTTCACCAAAAGTTGTAAACCAACGAGGCAGCTAAGACATGCATACATGGCCGTAACGACGGAATAGACATGCATGCTCGAACAAGTCCTCGTTCGAGTAGACACTAAGGTTAGTTGTTAGGAAAGGGAAGTAAAATGGGTGTTAAGTAAAATTCACAAAACAAATAGATTAAGCCAACAAATAAGGTACGGTTGCGTTAGTACCTTTCCCTCGGACCTTCATGACAAGACTCGATCATATAGACAGACGCCTCGACCACAGAAATGACAAAGACAACCTAAGTGGCGTTCCCATAACGGTCAACTTCCCTTACATCCCGTTCTTTACATACTTTTACATAAATGGTGATATCAGCTACTTTTTACAAGACTTTACATCGTTGATTTTTGTAACGTATCAACGAATAATCGATCCTTCCAAATGATTCCTTCGGTATAAACTTCCTTTGAAACGACTATGTTTTTTTTCTTTCATCTTTTTTTTTTTCAAACAATACATATAACATCACGGTTCGGTGTCCCGTCTTCAATCATCATAAATTCATCTGGATAATCTTTTCCTTTCTGGTAAAAAAACCTTTCTTTCTTCGGACATGATTCATAATCGTGAAAGTAGCGAAACTTACGAGCTACATATTTTTCCCATTGCATTGTGCAATTTCCCGACCATTACAAAGATAGAAAAATTTCACTTTGACACAGGAAATACAAGACTTTACATGAAAGCACTAGCAACTATTGGTAAAAATATGCTTAATCTACACGGGTAGGCTTAAGTGCAAGTGTAACAATACATATAATAAGGTGTAGAAAAGAAAGGAATGATAACTGTAACATTTGCCCATTTTGTGTTCTGAATTTTTATTTATTGTCTTTGACATTTGACTTTTGTTAGTTTATTTAGATTTTTACAGTGTTGACGCGTGGTGATTTTTGAGAAATATGTGATTTGGAATTGTAGTTTATTAGATTAATATTCCCCCTTTCACCCCATTTTGAAGGTAGTATTGTGTTTGTGTATTACGGGTGTATTGACCCGTGAATTTTGAGATGCCAAAAAACAAGTTGACACGTCGGTAATGTCCAAATGAGTTTGAAGGGTGCTCAAAGTGCAAATATGTCGTGTAAAATACTCTAGGTTAATGGAAAAGTATTTTTTAAGGTGATAAAAATGTAATTAACTTTGGGGTAATTTTTTAGTTGAGTTTTAGAGTATTTAACTTAAATCTCGACCGAAAGAAGGCGAGACCCCATGGGATACCATGGACGGTACAAAAGAAGGATAGGGAGGACAAGGTGCTTAATTTTAGCTAAACCTTGTCCAATTGTACATAAGATGCTTCCTTTCTCATTTTTACCATAGTTCATTTTTCAAAATCAAAAATTTATCCTCTCCTTCTCTCTTGTGTTCAGTTCCGCAATACAACACACACACTCTTATAATTTTTTAAGTTTGATCAAGAAAACATGAAGACATAAATATTTGGGGTTGATTCTAGTGTTTGGTTATTCATTTAAACAACGTTTGGGTTGTCCGGTTCGTGTCGAAATCTACAAATTTAAAGATTTTCTTGTAAGTTTTCAAATTTAAATTTCGTTTGTCCTTTTGGGTTTATTTTGATGCATAGATGTTAGTTGTACAAGTTGATCGTTGTGAAATATATGATGCTAGAATGCTTATTTTGTTTTTGTAGTTTTGATGTTGTGGTCGTGATGGTTGAATAATATATGATGCTAGAATGCTTATTTTTTATAGTAGCTTGTATACCTTATTCGGGGTTATTTTTAAGCTATTTCTTGGCTTATTTTGGGCTTATATGCCACGAATGGATTCCCAAAATCACTAGGAAAGTGATTTTGATTATTTTTGTGTTATGGCGTATGTTGTGAACTATTTTTGAGGCTTATGGTAGTAACCAAAAGCGATACGTAGCTTAATAGCTTATTTTAAAGCTTAATATACGTATTTTGGAAGTTTATGGACTCACGACCCAATAAGTCTATTTGAGCTGCTGCTTAATAGGAGAGTTTATTGTGGTCCGAATTATTTCTACATATAAGTATATACTTATATATGTAAATGGACATTGGTTTTGAACTTAATAGTATTTTGGACTTATATATGTCCTAATGGACCCTTGTTGGGCCTTAAGGCCCAATAAGCGATATGTAGTAGTTATGAGAATTTTGTTGGACTTTTGAAAGTGGAAATGTATTTACGAAGTGATATTGAACGATATTTTGGGAAAAACATGTTGGTAAGCGTTAACGATTGAGATTTTAGAATTTTGTCGAAAAGTGTCGAATTTGTGAAAAATGTTGAAAATAAGGTTTGAAACCTTGGAAAACGTTGTATAAACGTACGAGTCATGTCGAAATTTTGTAAAAAGTTTATACTTAGAAAATTTCTTAAAAACATGATTTTTGATTTTATTAATTAAAATATTATTTAATTATTATATTTTCATTTATTTATAAATTCACTAAAAGCGAAAAATATAATTTTCTCCGAGTTCTCTAAAAGTGTTTATTATGAGTAAAAGTTTTATTTTTAACCTTATTATGATTATTTTGAAGTAACTAAGGTTGTACCGAATGGACTTGTCGAGATATATTGATATCTAATTAATTATAAATATTTATTATATACTTATCTATTTCCGCTAAATCATAGTATAAATATGTATTATCAAGGAATGAGATGATATGAACTTGTGGTGTTAAGTAGTCATACCATCGCAACCCACTAATTGTTTTGGGTAATTGTTACAACGCGTCTAAACTCTATGCATCAAACGTGAAGATTGTTTTGGAATTGGATGATTAAATTGGGACATTAACTGGACTAGGTCGTGTGCGGGCGTCGTTGCATTTGCTTGTGTGATTGAGATTTGGTTGCTAAAGACTTGCTTGAGGTGAGTTCTCGTAGCCCCACTTTTTACTGTTTTTTTGTTGGGGGAAAATGACACTCAAATGTGTTTTGAATTGATCTGTGCGAAATGTGGTTTTGTTTTTGGGACAAGATATGTGCTTATGACTGCTATGTGAATATTATGTGTTGTATGATTGTTTGGAGCGGATGGGTACGCCTACCCAGTATTTGTGTGATTATTAGAGCGGATGGGTACGCCTACCCAGGTTTGTGTGTGGTCCTGCCCTAATTTTAGTGCTCCAGCTGGTAGGCCTTTTAGGTGCGTAAGTGACATATGGTTATTGATTAGCGGTGACACTATGTTGTTTGCATTTAATCATTTCTTATCTAGTATCTATTGTCCACTGTTGAAATATTGGCACAACTTTTGGGTTTAAGGTCAAACCTACGAGCTCACCAACATTTTTGTTGACGTTTTCGAGTATCATTTTCAGGTGAACGTTGAAAGAAGAGTAGTTTGGTGATTGATAGCAGACTTAGAAGTATCCCGTGTGGAATTTCGTTTGAAGTCTTGCTTGCTTGTTGTTTGATTTTAGTTTTGGATGTTTTGGAATAAGTTTGGATTATGGTCCCCTGTGTGGGCATTTGAATAATTGTAAGAGATTGTGGATTTTAGTTGCGATTTGGGACATCACTTGAGTTTGTTCAAGGTTGATGGTCTTCATAGCACTTGGAGTTTATGCAATGTAGTTTTCTCTATTTTGTATCTTGTGTTATGATTGATCATTATGTTGCATTCCCGAGTTTCCGCCATTGTCGGGGTGTGACAGATTGGTAATCAGAGCCAAGGTTATAGAGAACTAGGTGGTTTGGCCTAGACTATAACCTAAGATCCGTCGTCTAGTTGCGTATATGATCTATGTGCGCGGTGTTCCGCTTCTGTATGCCTTTGTGTGTTTCGCAGGTTTGGAGCCTTAGTATGTCTGGTCAGTGAAATGGATGGGGCTTAATATTGGATTATGAATGGGAAAGGATGCGAATATAAGTACGGTGGCCAACGTAGTTATAAGTGTATCACAACCCATATCTGCATGATACTTGATAATGTTGTTCACACAATCGTTGTTGACACCGTTTTGTGAAGTACATGTATATCTGGTTATATATAGTAGATATTCTCTATATATATGTATATTATATAATATATATAAATATATTTATATATATATTTGTTCTATATATAGATATTGTTATATATATTATATATGTATATATATTATATATTATATATATATATATATATATATATATATATATATATATGTATATATATCTATGTATATATATATATGTATATATATATGTATATATATATATATATGAGGCGTCTTTCCACTTACCTAAGTTGCCATGTTTCCCTCGTATAGATTAATGCCGCAGGATGAGGACTCGAAGTGCTGGTCAGCCTGCTGCCGAATCACTAGGAAGGGGAACGGGTGAACAGGTTGGTAGAGGTGGAAGGGGTAGAATACCTAGGGAAGGTAATGATGAGCGTGTTGAGGTTTTTGAATGTCAAAGAAATGGACCGGGGTTTAGGAGCTTATAGGGTGTAGAGGACGTCATGGAATGTAGAGGGGCAATGGGGGTGCACCCGACTTCGACGATCATTGCCCAGCAATTGCAGAACCTCTTACCCGCCATGCTAGCTCAGGTTAGTAACCGAGGAAATGTTGGAAATCAGAATGGTAATGTGGTTAATGAGAACGTTCAGGAGAACGTGGGGAATGTGTTAGTAAATGGCAACCGGGTAGGTTGTTCATATAAGGAGTTCTTAGCTTGTAACCCTAAGGAATATGATGGTAAGGGAGGTGTTGTAGTTCTTACTCGTTGGATTGAGAAAATGGAGAACGTACAGGATATGAGTGGTTGTAGTAATGACCAAAAAGTAAAATACACTGCTGGTTCATTTGTGGGTAAGGCTTTAACGTGGTGGAACTCTCAGATCCGCACGCTAAGCCGGGAAGTTGTTGTTAGTATGTCATGGAATGACTTTAAGTTTATGATGATACAAGAGTTTTGTCCTAGTCATGAGATGCAAAAGTTAGAATCTGAGTTGTGGAATCACGCCATGGTCGGGGCTGGCCATGCTGCGTATACTGATAGGTTTCATGAGTTGGCGAGGTTAGTTCCTCACTTGGTAACTCCTGAGAGTAGGATGATTGAAAGGTATGTGTATGGCCTTGCTCCACAAATCCGTAGGATGGTGGCAGCAACGGAGCCAAAGACTATGCAGAAGGCAGTGCAGATTTCTGGTGCACTGACCGATGAGGCTGTGAGAAATGGATCAATTAGAAAATGAGAAAAGAGGAAATTGGGGGAAACTAGCAAGGATAAGAATGGTAGGGATGGAAATAAGAGGACTAGGACTCGAAATGTTTTTGCTACTACTATGCCATGAGAAGGTAGTGAGGATACCACTATCAGATGGAAAGGTGCTTAGAGTAGTAGGAGAAAGACCAGATGAGAAAGCGAGATTGTTGATGAGTGCTAATGCTAGTGATAAGAAACAAGAAGAGATTTTTGTGGTTAGAGATTTTCCTAAGGAATTCCTGGGATAAAAAAAATAAAAAAAAATGAAGATAAAAAATGGGAAAATAGATATGGAGGATGAAAAAGATGATCTATCTGGATTATTGCCTTTCGGAAAATTGAGTTCGGATTGAGTTAATCCTAGGAGCAACACCTGTAGCAAAGTCTCCCTATCGTTTGGCACTTCTATAATGAAGGAGTTGTCTTAGACAATCAAGGAACTCAAGGGACAAAAGGTTTCTTAGGCCAAGTTTGTCGCCTTGGGGAGCGCCGATATTGTTTGTTAAGAAAAAGATGGTTCTTTTAGGATGTAATTGACTATAGAGAATTGAACAAATTGACTGTTAAGAATCGTTATCGTTTCCTAGAATTGATGAATATTTGATCAACTGCAAGGGTCGCAGTTTTTCTCGAAGATAGATCTTAGGTATGGATACCATCAGCTAAGAGTGCACAAGGATGACATACCAAAGACTGTGTTTAGTATTGTTTATGGACATTTCGAGTTCACTGTAATGACATTGGTCTGGACTAATGCACAGTAACATTTATAGATTTGATGAATGAGTTTGTAGGCGTATCGTGTTAAGTTTGTGTAGTGTTTATTGACGATATATTAATCTACCTTAAGACTCAGAAGAGCATGTAGAACAATTAAGATTAGTCTTAGAACTGCTCAAAAAAGGGAAACTGTATGCTAAGTTTCTAAGAGTTATTCTTCTAAAGAGTTTCAAATTCTTAGGCATGCTGATAAATGGTAATGGAATTCATATTGACCCTAGTAAGATCGAAGCTGTTAAGAATTGGAAAGCCCCTAGAACTCTGATTGAGGTTCGTTCGTTCTTTGGATTGGCCGGGTATTACCATAGGTTCATTAAGAACTTCTCTAATATAGCTAAGTCTCTTACTATCTTGACTCAGAAGAGTAAGACTTTTGATTGGGGTGAGGAACAAGAATTGGCATTTCAGACCTTGAAGGATAAGTTGTGTAATGCGCGTGTTCTAACTCTCCTCGATGGACCAGAAGACTTTGTGGTATATTATGATGCATCCGAGATAGGACTAGGCTGTGTGTTAGTGCAAAGAGGTAAAGTGATAGCCTATGCATCTAGGCAGTTGAAAATTCATGAGCAGAATTATACTACCCATGATTTAGAGTTGGGTGCGGTTGTGTTTGCACTTAAGATCTGGAGACACTACTTGTATGGGACTTGACAAACAAGATCGGAGCTCCCCAAGGTGAGGAACTGGGTCTTATGAAGCCCTTGTCAGAAAGTTCTTTTAGTTGATCCGATAATTCTTTCATATCGGACGGTGCTAATCGATAAGGTGCCTGTGCTACAGGTGCAGCACCAGGTATTAGATGGATTTGAAATTTGTGGTATATCTTATATCATAACACGGGGTCGATTCTTGGATTTGGCTAGTTTCTAGAGAGAGAAACACTAGAGAGAGTTTTCTAGAGAGAGAAAATGTGTTTTCTATGAAAAGAGTAAATGACTAGCTTGCCTCTTCCAAAGTTGGAAGAGGCTTATATAGTACTTACAATATACCGGGTATTAGTACCCGACTTAATACCGAAAATCGTACTATTAACTATGAAACTACGAGCTATAATAAACAGTAAAATACACGGGGTGACCGAGTCTTTTTCTAATATCTAACAGTTTGGATGAGATGATAGAACAGAGAAGTTATGGGACTTTGTATTAGCTGGATCGAATATGGGTGCCTTTAAAGGGTGATGTAAGAACCCTGATAATGGATGAAGCCCATAAGTCAAAGTACTATGTACACCCAGGAGCTGATAAGATGTATTATGACCTTAGAGATAGGTATTGGTGGAAGGGTATGAAGAAGGACATAGCTAAGTATGTTAGTAAGTGTTTGACTTGTTTAAAGGTTAAGGCTGAGCATCAAAGTCCATCTGGCTTGCTACAACAACCTGAAATTCCCGTATGGAAGTGGGAAAGAATAGCTATGGATTTTGTGACTAAGTTACCTAGGACTAGTAGTGGGCATGACATAATATGAGTCATTGTGGACCAGTTGACTAAGTCTGCTCATTTTCTACCTATGCGTGAGGATTATAAGATGGATAGATTTGCTAGATTTTATTTGAATGAGATAGTTTCTAGACATGGTGTGCCGATCTCGATCATATCAGATCGTGATAGTCGTTTCACATCAAGGTTTTGGTAGTCAATGCAAAGGACTTAGGAAGCTCGTTTAGACATGAGTATGCTATCACCTCAGACGATGGCATAGTGAGCGTACTATTTAGAACTTGAGAAGACATGCTAGAGCATGCGTCTTGACGGTCGAAGGAAGTTGGTAATTTCATTCTTCCATTGGTTGAGTTATCATATAACAATATATATAACAATAGTTATCATTCTAGTATGAGATGTGCTCTGTTTGAGGCATTGTATGGTATAAAGTGTCGTTCGCCAATTATGTAGGTTGAGGTTGGAGAAGGTCAGTTGATAGGACCTAAGTTAGTGCAAGAGACTACTGAGAAGATCTCGCAGATTAAGGATATACTTAAGGTTGCACGTGATCGTCAGAAAAGTTATGCTGATAAGAGGAGGAAGCCTCTAGAGTTTAGTGTAGGTGACTATGTTTTGCTTAAAGTGTCGCCTTGGAAAGGTATGGTACGCTTTGGGTAGAAAGAGAAACTAGAACCTAGATTTATTGGACCTTTTGAGATTATTGAGAAAGTAGGCCCTGTAGCCTACAGGTTAGATTTGCTTGAGGAATTGAATGGTGTTCATGCCATGTTCCACGTGTCTAACCATAAGAAGTGTTTGGCTGATCCAACACTGCATGTGCCCTTAGATGAAATCCAAGTTTATGCTAAGTTAAATTTTATGGAAGAGCATGTAGAAATTTTAGAAAGAGAGTTTAAGAAGTTGAAGCGGAGTAAAATTTCCATCGTCAAGGTTCGGTGGAATTCGAAACGTGGTCCTGAATTCACGTGGGAACGTGAAGATCAGATGAAACTAAAGTATCCGCAATTGTTTAGTGATGTTAGTAGTTGAATTTTGGGGTCAAAATTCTTTTAAGGGGGGTAGAATGTAACCTTTGCCCCTTTTGTGTTTTGAATATTTCATTTTTAGTCCTTTGACTATTTGACTTTCATTAGTTTATTCAGATATTGTACCGTGTTGACGATGGTGATTTTGTTAAGAAATGTGGTAATTTATGGTTATTTGTGAATAATATTCCTTTTTAGAGGTTATTATTATGTTATTTGAATTCCGGGTGGTTTGACCCATAAATTTTGAGAAATGCTGAAAAACGAGTCTTGACACGTCTGTTAATGTCCAATTGAGTTTTGAAAGATTTAAAGTGTAAATATGTCAAGTAAATACTCTAACTTATTGGAAAAGTATTTTTAAGATGAATAAAAATGCTAAGTAACTTTGGGGAATAATTTACGGTTGAGTTTTACGAGCTTTTAAGTGATCCCGACATGAAAAGAAAGGCCCG
Source organism: Tanacetum coccineum (assembly GCA_026074375.1). Lineage (NCBI taxonomy): Eukaryota > Viridiplantae > Streptophyta > Magnoliopsida > Asterales > Asteraceae > Tanacetum > Tanacetum coccineum. The sequence goes on from BQNB010049849.1 coordinate 16,806, forward strand.
AGACCCCATAGGATCCCATGGCCGGTCAAGAGAATCTAGAGGGACAAGGAGGCAAGATTTTAGTTCCTTTGTCTAGAAATTGTACATTTATATTCCTACCACTAGATTATTCCCATTCATTCTATTTCATTTCAAAAAATTAAAACACACACATAAGTGTGTGTGTGTTCGTCTGCCCCCAAACCACCATAAATTTTCCAACTTTAATCAAGAACGAGATACTACGGGTTGATACGAGTATTTGGGTATTCATTTAAACAACGTTTGGGTTGTCCGGTTCGCGTCAAAATCTATACTTTTGAAGATTTTCTTGTAAGTTTATAAATTTAAATTTCATTTGTCCTTTTGGGTTCATATTGATGCATAGATGTTAGTTGTATAAGTTGATCGTTGTGAAAATCGATTTTTGGAAACTAAATGGATTAAAAGGGTGCGTTTGGATGCGTCAAATAAGAAAGGAAACAAGAGGGTTTTGTAGTTTTGATATTGTGGTCGTGATGGTTGAATAACATATATTGCTAGATAGCTTATTTTGGATAATAGCTTGTGTGGCTTATTTTGGGATTATTTCGTGGCTTATTTGAGCTTATATGCTCACGTCTCATTTTTTATCACAAGGGAAGTAAATTTGATTATTTTCGTGGTATGGCGTATGTTTGTGGACTAATATTATAGCTTATGCTGGTAACCAAATGCGATACGTAGCTTACTAGCTTATTTTCAAGCTTAATATATGTATTATGAAGCTTATGGACTCACGGCCGAATAAGCCTATTTAAGCTGTGGCTTAATAGGAGGGCTTATTGTGGTCTGGATTATTTTCTACTTATTAGTATGAGCTTATGTATATAAATGGACCTTGGTTTTGGACTTGGATCTTATTTTGGACTTATAAATATCTTAATGGACCCTTATTGGGCCTTTTAGTCGTTATAAGAGTTTTGACGGACTTTTTGAAAATGAAATGTATTTACGAAGTGGTATTGAACGATATTTTGGGGAAAAACATTTAATAAACGTTAAAGATCGAGATTTTAGAATTTTGTCAGAAAAGTGTCGAAAGTTTGAAAAGTGTTTGAAATAAAGGTTAAAAACCTTAGAAAACGTTGTATAAACATACGGGTCATGTCGAAATTTTGTAACAAGTTTATATTTAGAAATTTTACCTAAAAACATGATTTTTGATTTTAAATAATAAAATATTATTTTATTATTTTATTTATTTAATAAATTCATTAAAAGACAAAAAATATAATTTTTCTCGAAACTTCTCTAATATGTTTGTTATGAGTAAACGTTCTATTCTCAACCCTATTATGATTATGTTATTAGGAACTAAAGGTACCGAATGGACTTATCGAGATATATTTATAATAATTTATTATAAATATTTACTTATATTACTTAGCTATTTTATTTAAATAGTATAAGTATGTATCATTGGGATATCGGATTGATAAGATATTTTGGAATGAGGCGTCAACCATCACACCACTAAATTGATACGGGTATTTGTACAACGCGTCTAAACTCTATGCATCAAACGTGAAGACTGTTTTGTAAAGTGAATGATTAAAATGGGACATTAACTGGACTAGGTCGTGTGCGGACGTCGTTGGATTTGCCGATTTGATTAAGATTTAGTTGCTAAAGACTTGCTTGAGGTGAGTTCTCGTAGTCCCATTTTTTCTGTTTTTCCGTTGGGGGAAAATGGCACTCAAATGTGTGGGTTATTGGAATTGTAAGTGTTGATGGATTTGATTGTGATTTGAGACATCACTCGAGGTTGTTCGAGGTCGATGGTCTTCGTAACACTTGAAGTTTATGCATTGTAGTTTTCTCTATATTGTATCTTGTGTTAAGATTGATCATTATGTTGCTCTCCTGCGTTTCTGCCATTGTCAGGGTGTGACACTCAAGGAGCTCGTGACCAGTCAATTCGGACAGCGCTCATAGACATCTTGCTTCATGGTTTATGTACTAGCTTGTATTGGAGATTTGTAGTATTAAGAAATCATGTAGTCTTTTGGAGGAAAAACAATGAACCTAATTATCTATCAAATTATGGTGTTGTGAAAATTTCGTCAATCTTATTTCAACTTTCTATTTATTCATGCAAGCCACTTACTAAAATATTATGACTTTATAAAACATTTCACTATCACATGATAAACCATTTTACTGTCATTGACAAGTTATTTTACTATCATAAGATAAATTAACATCTTGTTTTTACCTTATGAAACTATTTTGTCTCCATCGCATAAATTATTTTACCATCTTGAGCTATTATCTTATAAACTATCTTATAGTTTCCTCGCAAACCATTTTATTGTCATCCTATAAACAACCTTACATCTATCTTGTGAATCATTTTGTCATCTCATAAAACTTTTTGATACGTTTTTTTACATAACACTATTTTGACGAAAATGAGCATCGCATCGTTAGCCCTCAAATATACATAGCATGATCACCTATGTATATTTTAGGAAGGACCATGCCATGCTGAGAGTAGTCACCATAAAACTTTTTTTAATAATCCATTTTCTACTTACATCATTGAAAAGCAAAGTTTTATGTGCGTACCCATAAAACGCGTTTACTTCAGGAAATCGAATTAGTAACCATAGCAACTAGGTAGACCTTTAAGTCACCTTACTATAGGAAGTAGACATCATCCCACACCAAACCATAAAAGTCTTCAAGGTATAAACAAGGAGTTAAGAACATTAAGATAACAAAGTTTGTAGGTCCAAAGTCTTGGATCTGTTTAGCCTTTTGTAAGACAATAGCTAACTTGAATAAATCCAAATCAACTATATGAGAGACAATAACTATGAATACTATGTGCTAATGCGGAATCTTAACACAAGTACTAAGAAGAACATAATGTAATACTTTGCTATTCGCTATTGATTTCTATTAGGGTTCTATATATCTAAAACATTATGCCGTAGGGTTCCTTTTATACACCAAGGAAACCCTAATGGGCTTTACAAACGTGTGAAAGGATAATGCATATCCTTTCCTAAGATATCTCTAAGATAACTATCCTGTTACATAAACAGACTTAACTAGACAAGACCAGTACTAACTATAGTACTGCCAGACTTAACTTAGTACTGGCAGACTTAACTATGTCTACCAGACTTAACTCTATAACTACCAGACTTAAGTCTGTTTACAATAATTCCTAACAATCCTCCCCTAACTTGATCTTCACTTGTGAACTTCAAGTTTCTTTGAGTATCTTCATTATGAGCTTCCTGAGGATGTTGTGAGCATTATCTTTGGAATTATTCTTGAACTGCAACATGATGATTGTCTTGTATAAGCATTCTTGATTTCTATCAGCAACTCTTTAAATCATCACTACTTGATATTTGCAGCATTGAATCTTTTAAACATCATGACTAAAACTTCACAGCTACATATACTATCTCTTCAGCAACAAACGATCATTTCAGCAACAGATAAGCAGCAACATTAACTATATGTACATCAGATCATAAAGTTTCAGTATATTCTCATCACTTCCAGGTGTGCTAACTCCTGAGAGAGGTGAATCATTGAAAATTTAAATGGATTTGATGTCTCTTTACCAGTTAGCCATTAACTCTAGAGTAGCCAATGTTTGGTTTATAAACCATGGTACATTGATAACCATTTCAACTCTTAGTACGTGAAACATGGTGAGTTGAATTACCATATGATTTTTAGCAAATCATCAGCTATCAACGGATTTGATGAAGCCTTTTCCATGTAACCGTTTGCTCTTGGGCTAGCTAATCCTTTGATAGAATCATGGCATCACCCTGGTAGATTAGTAACCAGTTTAACCTTTTGAACGTGAATCATTGGTAAATTGAGTACCATCCAGTTTTTAGTAAATTGTCAACCATGTAAATAAATTTTCCACAGCCTTTACCACAAGCCATAATCTTGTAGGCTAGCCAACTCTTTACAAACATAGATATGGTGAGTTGATAACCATACAGCATATTGGCAAGCTGTTAACCATATAAACGAATTTGAGAAATACTTTACCACAAGCCGTACCCCTGTGGTCAAGTCAGTTCTTAATGCTGGTTAGGCATGGTAAACTAAACACCATTTGTTGTGTTAGTGCAAAGCACCTCCACCAAGTGTTATTCTTCTCAACTCCAAATCACATATTCAACTCTCCAATCCATATACCAAAGTACTAAAAATTCTTTCAAACATACACCAAAATTATTTCTGTTGAGCTTGTCTTTCAATTAACTTCAAAAGTTGATAGCACACCTCATATTTTCTATCTCCTATTAGTCTCTTTTCAAGCATAGCTTGACAAACTCTAGATGGTAATGGATACTTGACTTCAGTCAGCATATAAATATGTGCATCCTCCAAAGTTAAACAATGAACAGCACAACTAGGAAAATATCTCCAACTGAGTACCTTTTGTTGATGTGTTAAACTCCAAACAGCATCCTCTGTAGATGGTGGATCAAACATAGTCTTTAAATCCCCCCATAAAACTCTTTTATATTCTTCTTCAGGCCTGCTATCTCCATACTTCAACATCATCAGTCTGTATAACTCCTTAAGATCATCTCTTGTAAGATCATTTAATAAACCTTGAAAATTCACATATACTACATCTCTGTGATCTTCCTTGATGATTTGATAAGCTCCTTTCTTACAAGTCTTAAGAATTTGCCACTTAAAAATTTTTGCAGGTGCTGATCCTTGTGGGATTGAACCCATTTGAAACTCCTCTGAAGAAGGTTCATCTACTCTTTCATCCATGTAAGCTTCTACATCCTCCTCAGTATCAGATCTTGCAGATTCAGACTTGTTCTTCTGCAATCCTTTCCTTGCCAAAGATTTTCTTATATTGTATCTCAAAATTGGTTGTTGAACTTTAAATTCCTCTTCTCTCTTTACAGACTCATCTTTAGTAACATCAGGAACATCAGTAATCTTTTGTTTCTTAAACACCTCTGCTTGAAGATTTATACATGTTCTCTTCAACTTTGATGCTTCAAGCTCTGAGTTCATAGGAATAAACTTTTCTACCTTCTCTACACACTTATCAAACTCTTCCTTCAGCTCATCAGGTTTCAACTTCTTCAGCTGACCCATTTTCCAGTTATTACCTTGGCTTTTTAAGTACTTGATCATGTACTCCCTTTGCTCAGCTTGAGTCATAGGTCTGTTTCTTCTATCTCTCTCTCTGTTCTTTGTACAGCCTCTTCTTCTCATTGATTAACTCCACCATCTTCTTAGCAAAATCATCACTAGAGAAATCAATTGATAACACTTTGCTGGACAGATCTCTATTTGCTTCCAGCTTGGCTCTTACTGAATCCCAATCTTCTTCTGTATAGTACTTTGCAGCTTCTTGTACTTGAGCCATCCTATTCTTTTGAGTTTCAGACAGTTCTAACTCATCCTGCACTCTCTTTGCAATCAATGCATCCTGTCTTTGCTGTTCAGCTTTTCTTGCATTTTCAGCCTCCTCTTGAGCTTGCAGTCTTACTATTTCTGCCAAACTAGCTTGCTCTTCTCTGATCTGTTTCTTTGTCCTTTTAGACTGAGATTTTTCTTCAAGCACTGCCTTTCCTTCTCTTTGACCCTTCTTTGGAGAGGGAATTTTGCTTTCATCACCAGAATTAATTTCTTCAAAAGCAGTATTAACATCTGTAAAACCAGTATTAATTCCTTTACCAGTATTAACTTCATCAGCATCCAATTTCCTCCTCAATCCAATCTTAACTTTCTTTGTGTAGGTCTTGGTTCTTTGAGTAAGGACTTTAGCTAGAGTTTCAGCTGCTTCTAATCCTTCAGGACTAATATCTGCCTCCCCTGAAGTTTTGCCTTGTATGGGAGTCTCAAACTCTTCTGATTTTTCCTTCATGGTAGACCTAACCATTTCATCCAAACCTTCCTCTTGTGAATTCCTCCCCTGTTTGGAAGAATTTTCAGCATCCTCATCCTCTGAATCAGTTAGAACCACATGTCTCTTTTTGAAGAAAGCTTCCATCTTCTTTACCTTCTTCGCCAATTTCACAATTGCTTTTCCCATGGTCAGCTTAGTCTGCTTTAGTTCTTTCTCCAAACTATCAACCTTTGTTATCAACTTGGGAACCAAATGAAGCAGGTCATCCACTGTCATAGGTCTTTCTTCTGCCACATAAGGGTGAGTAGGATCCTGAAATTGTGGAATTTCAGTTTCCTGTCTAGGTGAAAGTGGTTAGTGTTTAGATGATGGTTGCTCAAAGGTGTGCTCAATGGGTTCATTGTCAGGTTCAGGTGAAAGTGAGTTAGGGTGAGATGTTGATTCAGCTACAGGTGTAGGTTCAGACTCAGTGGTTGCAGATATCACAGGTGGTGGAGATGAAGATGGTAATGGTTCAGAAGGTGATGGTTGAGTCACAGCTTGATCTGCTTGTCCTACACCCTGATCCACAACAACAACTAGCAACATTGCAGGCAACAAAGGTCTTGGTACCCCTCTAAAACCCCTTTTCATGTTCCCAAAAATCTTTTTGGTCAATACAATAGCCAAATAAGGGTGTTTACTCTCAGTTTGTATTTCCAAAATCATTTGTAGAAATCAAGGGTACATCAAAAACTTAGTTTTACTTTTCAAGTTTGCCACAATTCCATCAAAAGATTAATTTTGAAAAGTTATAAACCTTGACAGTAGAAAGACAAATCAAAGCAGTCGCAATATTGCTACCAAATTGATCCTATCCACCACTTTTAGGACTCATACAGTGTAAAATATGATTGACTAAAAATCTCCATTGGGGTGTAAAATGAGTTTTTCAAAATGTAAAAGTACCATCAGTTGGATACCCCATATTACCCATCCCTTCAAAAATCTCATTATTTGGCAACATGGAAATCCCTGAAGCATCTGCTAATTGAAGCTTACTTTGAACAGATGCCTTAGTGATTGTATACTCAAGAGTATCTATGGTTGCTCTTAGTTCTAGAGTCCCATCAGCAAGAGTTGTGGCAGTTACAGTCTGCCAAAACTGTTTGACTAGGGAGTCATGGATAGTGGGATTGTGGGTCAAGGCATACCTGATTGTCGAACCTTTTAAAAAATCTACTATCTCTGCAAACCCTGTACTTTCTTAAGGTTTCTTTAAGAATCCCACTTGGTTATGCTTGTTGCAGTATTTCATTGAAGCTATTCTTTGAAATTATAGTAAAGAGGTTGTGATTTTTGGTTATTATAAACTGGGTTTGACTAGTGTAGGTAACTTAGTACTGATTGTATTTGCTAATTGACTTTTTATGCAAAAAAAATGAATTCCAATTGGCCCTTCGAGAAAATAGTCGCTTTTTAATGAAGAAAACTATTGTTGGTGAGGTAAAATAGTAATTATCCAATTGGTATCATTATCCGCTTAAATATACTCGCAATTTGCTCTAACGGTCATATTTAAAGAAAAGTCAAAGTTGTTAGACCAAACAGTACTAACGACTAGTTACCAGTATTAATATTGGCCTACCAGACTTAAGTCTGGTCAACCAGTATTAACAATATATTGTCAGAACTAACAATAAGCTTACCAGGATTAATTAGTAAACTACTAGAATTAATATTGACAATACCAGAATTAACTTTTGCACAACTTCAGTTCGACTTTAATCCATGCTCCATTCCTTCTTGCAATCCAAGTATATCCTGAACATGTTAAGCCACACACAAAACATACTACAAAACTATTCGAAAACGCTATGCTACTAGATCTATTACATTCTTATAACTACTAGAATGTATATAACCTATCATAATTAATTCTACTAACTAGTATTACTAGATGACAAACTATACATTTAATCCTCCCCTTAAATGTAGCTATGGATTTATCATACCAATATTAACCACTAAGAAATTAAACCTTGGTCCATCAAATGCTTTGGTATTAAATAATACACATTTTTAGGTTTCGACCAATATGATAAGAATGTAATTTTTCAATGAATAACGGAACGAGTTATGAATTTCAGGAGTTACGTACATATTTAATACTTTTATAAAACTATTTTTATAAAAGTTACTATTCATGACAGAAAGTTATATTTTTGTAAACCTCATAAAAATGTAGAACTTTCAAATACGAGAACGTCCTCGAAAGAATCGTTAAAAACGGAGCTATAACGAATAAAATACGACATTTACGGGTTTTACGACGACGAATACGATTTTTATAAAGCTCACGTTGATGTGACAGTAAAATGTTACTGTTCACAGTTAGGTCGAATTCAAAAAATGTCAATTTATGATAAAATCGTCTTGATACGACAAAAGAGGGGCATAAAGAAACGCGAGGAATCGGGTTTAAAAACGCGAAAAGTTACGCCAGTTTTACTAAAACGGTAATTATAAACGTTTTAACTTATTAAACACAATTTTTCCAAAACCATTAGTTGGTGATTGAGCTATATAGAATATTATGTGGTTATCAAAGTACTATATTACTAGGGAGTTTCATAATGAGGCCTCTTCGGATGGCGTTTCGACGAGTTGTTGGATTTACGATTTAAAGTGTCCTAACTCCTCGAACGTCATGCTCAGAGTTTTGCACACGACATCACGATGCCCAAAAGGATCGTGCAGCTGTGAGAGCTGAGATTGAGATTTTGAGGAGAGAGAGACTTGCCTACGAGCAGGAGAGTATTCAGAGCCGTCAGGATTTGGCTAGATCTGAGGCTTACAGCAGGACCTTAGAGGCACGGATTACATTGTTAGAGACTGAGGCACGTCGCCACGAGTGGCAGCGTCAGGCTGCAGATGATCTTGCTGTTCAGCATATCATGCGTACCCAGGCCTTGGAGGCTGGAGCGCGCATTGACACATTGGAGGACACTGGTAGCAGTTCCTAGACGTTGGTTATGATTGTATATGCTATGCAGTCTGTTAAGTTTTATGGGTTACTCCCAGCTAGCAGGCGGTATAGATCTTTTATTTTCTGATTAGCTATCCTGTATAGCCTACTAAGTATTACGGGTAACTCCCGGCTAGTAGGGCTCTATGTTGATTTTCATTTTGTATCAAGAACCAATCATGTATGTTTTCCAGTTATATATGGAATGGATGTATTATGTCATGTCTATAATCGAATTTGTGGTGAATGAATGTCGATTTGGTTATATCATTGTTACTTACAATTCAATTGTACATTTCACTGTGTGATGTGATCTCACTTTATTTATCATGGATATGTCATGTCATGGTTATGATTTTATGAAATCTAACGGGTATTGTATTTTCTTGTAATTGAAGAAAATGGCACCAAAAAGAGCTACAAGGTCAACGCCGGTCACAACAACAACAGACCCAACAGCAGCCACAACCACTACGGTCACAAATGCCCAACTCCAAGCTATGATTAACGAAGGTGTCAGTGCCGCTTTGGCCGCACGTGACGCAACCAGGAATGGCACTGATAGCCATTCTTCAGGAACGGGTGTCAGGGGATCTGAACGCGTTGCCCGAGAGTGCACTTACCAGGATTTCATGAAGTGCAAACCTCTGTATTTCAAGGGCACCGAGGGAGTGGTTGAGTTAACCCAATGGTTTGAAAGAATGGAGACTGTCTTCCGAATAAGCAACTGCTCGGTGGAGAACCATGTCAAGTTCTCAACTTGTACTCTTTTAGCAAGTGCTCTAACATGGTGGAATTCCCATGTTATGACTGTTACTCATGATGTTGCCTATTCAATGACTTGGGTCGATCTAAGGAAGAAGATGACCGACAAATATTGTCCACGTAACGAAATGAAGAAGCTTGAGGCGGAATTGTGGAACTTAAAAGTGATAGGTACTGATGTGGTCAAATACAACCAACGCTTTCAGGAACTAGCACTTCTCTGTGTGAGGATGTTCCCTGAGGAGTCAGACAAAATTGAAAGGTATGTCGGGGGATTGCCCGACATGATCCATGGAAACATCGTAGCTTCAAAACCAAAGACAATGCAAGAGGCCATTGAAATGGCCACTGAACTGATGGACAAGAGAGTCAGTACCATGGCGGAAAGACAAGCTGAAAACAAGAGGAAGTTAGAAAACACTTCTCGAAACAACCAGAACCAACAACAACAACAAAACAAGAGGCAAAACACCGGCAGGGCATACACTGCTGGATCGGGTGATAAGAAACCATATGGGGGATCTAGACCCCTATGCTCAAAGTGCAATTACCACCATGACGGTCCGTGTGCTCCAAAGTGCTATAAATGCAACAAATATGGTCACATCGCCCGTGACTGTACGAGTGCAGGAAATGCCAACAACACTAACAACCAGAAGGGTAGACTCCTAGATACTGAGAGGAGGATGATGACCGCCCTAGAGTTGGTCAACAGGAGGATCAGTTACCAGGTAGATGTTTGCACTAGAGAGAGCTCAGAGTTTTGCACACGACATCACGATGCCCAAAAGGATCGTGCAGCTGTGAGAGCTGAGATTGAGATTTTGAGGAGAGAGAGACTTGCCTACGAGCAGGAGAGTATTCAGAGCCGTCAGGATTTGGCTAGATCTGAGGCTTACAGCAGGACCTTAGAGGCACGGATTACATTGTTAGAGACTGAGGCACGTCGCCACGAGTGGCAGCGTCAGGCTGCAGATGATCTTGCTGTTCAGCATATCATGCGTACCCAGGCCTTGGAGGCTGGAGCGCGCATTGACACATTGGAGGACACTGGTAGCAGTTCCTAGACGTTGGTTATGATTGTATCTACTATGCAGTCTGTTAAGTTTTATGGGTTACTCCCAGCTAGCAGACGGTATAGATCTTTTGTTTTGGTTAGCTATCCTGTATAGATCTTTTGTTTCTGATTAGCTATCCTGTATAGCCTACTAAGTATTACGGGTAACTCCCGGCTAGTATGGCTTTAGGTTGTATATATTCTTTTGTAACCTAATCAAGGTGATCATTTTGTATCTAAACCAATCATGTATGTTTTCCAGTTATATATGGAATGGATGTATTATGTCATGTCTATAATCGAATTTGTGGTGAATGAATGTCGATTTGGTTATATCATTGTTACTTACAATTCAATTGTACATTTCACTGTGTGATGTGATCTCACTTTATTTATCATGGATATGTCATGTCATGGTTATGATTTTATGAAATCTAACGGGTATTGTATTTTCTTGTAATTGAAGAAAATGGCACCAAAAAGAGCTACAAGGTCAACGCCGGTCACAACAACAACAAACCCAACAGCAGCCACAACCACTACGGTCACAAATGCCCAACTCCAAGCTATGATTAACGAAGGTGTCAGTGCCGCTTTGGCCGCACGTGACGCAACCAGGAATGGCACTGATAGCCATTCTTCAGGAACGGGTGTCAGGGGATCTGAACGCGTTGCCCGAGAGTGCACTTACCAGGATTTCATGAAGTGCAAACCTCTGTATTTCAAGGGCACCGAGGGAGTGGTTGAGTTAACCCAATGGTTTGAAAGAATGGAGACTGTCTTCCGAATAAGCAACTGCTCGGTGGAGAACCATGTCAAGTTCTCAACTTGTACTCTTTTAGCAAGTGCTCTAACATGGTGGAATTCCCATGTTATGACTGTTACTCATGATGTTGCCTATTCAATGACTTGGGTCGATCTAAGGAAGAAGATGACCGACAAATATTGTCCACGTAACGAAATGAAGAAGCTTGAGGCGGAATTGTGGAACTTAAAAGTGATAGGTACTGATGTGGTCAAATACAACCAACGCTTTCAGGAACTAGCACTTCTCTGTGTGAGGATGTTCCCTGAGGAGTCAGACAAAATTGAAAGGTATGTCGGGGGATTGCCCGACATGATCCATGGAAACATCGTAGCTTCAAAACCAAAGACAATGCAAGAGGCCATTGAAATGGCCACTGAACTGATGGACAAGAGAGTCAGTACCATGGCGGAAAGACAAGCTGAAAACAAGAGGAAGTTAGAAAACACTTCTCGAAACAACCAGAACCAACAACAACAACAAAACAAGAGGCAAAACACCGGCAGGGCATACACTGCTGGATCGGGTGATAAGAAACCATATGGGGGATCTAGACCCCTATGCTCAAAGTGCAATTACCACCATGACGGTCCGTGTGCTCCAAAGTGCTATAAATGCAACAAATATGGTCACATCGCCCGTGACTGTACGAGTGCAGGAAATGCCAACAACACTAACAACCAGAAGGGCACCGGATCGGGTCAAAAACTTACTTGTTTTGAGTGCGGAGTTCAGGGACACTTCCAGAAGGATTGTCCAAGGCTGAAAAACAACAAAGGCAACCGTGGTAATCAAGCTGGGAATGACAGAGCTCCAGCAAAGGTGTATGTGGTTGGAAATGCGGGGGCAAACCCAGACAATGTCGTTGCGGGTACGTTCCTTCTAAACAACCGTTATGCTTATATCTTGTTTGATACGGGTGCCGATCGAAGTTTTGTGTCTACTACATTTAGCTCCCAAATTGACATCACGCCATCTACCCTAGATCATTATTATGATGTCGAACTAGCTGATGGGAGGATAATTGGGTTAAACACTATACTTAAGGGTTGCACATTAAACTTCCTAAACCACCAATTCCATGTAAACTTAATGCCTGTAGAACTTGGTAGTTTTGACGCTATAATCGGTATGGATTGGTTGGCGAAATACCAAGCGGTCATTGTGTGTGCTGAGAAGATTGTTCGCATTCCCTGGAGAAATAAAACCTTAATCATACACGGTGACGGAAGTACTCAGGGAAGTGTGACACGATTAAACATCATTTCGTGCACTAAAGCACAGAAGTACATGGAAAAAGGATTTCCTGTCTTTTTGGCAGATATCACTACAAAAGAGGTTGAAGACAAGTCGGAGGAGAAGCGACTTGAGGACGTACAAATAGTTCAAGACTTTCCCGAAGTATTTCCTGAGGACTTGCCGGGTCTTCCTCCGACTCGACAAGTGGAGTTTCAAATTGATTTGGTACCTGGTGCTGCACCGGTAGCACGGGCACCTTATCGATTGGCGCCTTCCGAAATGAAGGAGTTATCTGAGCAATTGAAGGAGCTATCCGACAAAGGCTTTATAAGGCCCAGTTCCTCGCCCTGGGGAGCTCCGGTCCTGTTTGTCAAAAAGAAGGACGGGTCATTCCGGATGTGCATTGATTACCGGGAACTGAATAAATTAACGGTGAAGAACCGTTATCCGCTCCCAAGAATTGATGACCTATTTGATCAGCTCCAAGGGTCGAGTGTCTACTCGAAGATTGACTTAAGATCAGGTTATCACCAATTGAGGGTTCGAGAAGAAGACATTCCGAAGACTGCCTTCAGAACTCGTTATGGCCATTACGAATTTCAAGTTATGCCGTTTGGTTTGACAAACGCACCTGCCGTATTCATGGACCTTATGAATCGGGTATGCAAACCATATCTGGATAAATTCGTAATTGTCTTTATTGACGATATTCTGATATATTCGAAGAGCAAGAAAGAACACGAAGAACACCTTAAGCTAATCTTAGAATTGCTTAAGAAGGAGGAGTTGTATGCCAAGTTTTCCAAATGTGAATTTTGGATTCCTAAGGTACAATTCTTAGGTCATGTGATCGATAGTGAGGGAATTCATGTGGATCCGGCCAAGATTGAATCCATTAAAGGATATGGGACATTCTCCTAAGTCACCACGGAGATTCATCAATTTCCTTAGGTCTGCTGGATACTATCGAAAGGTTCCATTGAATGGTTTTTCAAGATCGCCAAACCTATAGACCAAGCTCACCCAGAGAAGGTTATAAATTTGAATGGGGTGTTAAACAAGAAGCAGCTTTCAATTGATGAAGCAAAAAGTTGGCAGTGCACCAATCCGTGCGTTAACCTGAAGGAAGCGAAGATTCATCGCATACTGCGACGCTTCAAAGAAGGGTTTGGGCGCTGTGTTGATGCAAAGAGAAAAGGTGATTTCCTATCATTACGCCAGTTGAAGTTTTCATGAGAAGAACAATACGACTCATGAATTAAGGAACTCGGTGCAGTGGTGTGCCTCTCAAGATCTGGCGACATTATTTAATATGAACTAAGTGTACGGTGTTCACCGATCACAAGAGTTTGCAACACATTTTAGATCAAAAAGAGTTGAACATGAGGCAACGCCGATGGTTAAGTTGCTTAAGTGATTACGATTGTGAAATCCGGTATCACCGGGGAAAGCCAATGTCGTTTGCTGATCTTTGACAGTGAAAGAAACGAGAACCAACCGTTAAGAGTTCGCCTTGGTTTATGACTATTATTTGGATCTTCCCAACAGATCTTAAATGCTAGACCAAAAGCGCTGAAACAGAACATTAAGAGTGAAAGACGTTGGGGAAAGTTGATTGAAAATGCTAAATTTCCAGAAGCAATTAGGGAACAAAAGTTGGAACCACGTGCGGATGGAACCCTGTGCCTCAATGGCAGAAGCTGGTTACCTTGTTATGGAAATTTGCGGACTGTGATCATGCACGAGTCCCACAAATCAAAGTACTCTATCCATCCGGGTCCGACAAAATGTACCAAGATATGAAGAAGCTATATTGGTGGCCCAACATGAAAGACCGACATAGCCACTATTTAACTAGTTGTTTGACCTTGCTAAGGTCAAGGCCGAACATCAAAGGCCATCAGGACGTGTTGTACAACCCAAGATACCCGAATAGAAGTGGGATAACATTACCATGGATTTTGTCACGAAGCTTCCTAAGACATCTTAAGGCTATGATACAATTTGGGTGATTGTGGTCCAACTTACTAAGTCTGCTATCTTCACACCGATGAGAGAGACTGATCCTTTGGATAAACTCGCAAGATTGTACCTAAAGGAGGTGGTCACGAGGCATGATAACCCGCTCAATCATTTTGTGATCGGACCCAAGATTCGCAACAATTCTGGAGGTTACTTCAGAGTTGCTTTAGGTACAAACTTGGATATGGAGTACTGCGTACGATCCACAAACAGACTGCAAAGCGCGAGACCAATTCAAAACTCTCGAGGAAATGCTGCGTGCGTGTGCAATCGACTTTGGAAAGGATGGGTTAGACCATTTGCATTTGGTCGAGTTCTCATATAAACAATAGCTATCACCTAGCATCAAGGCCAAACCATTCGCAGCACTTTAAATGTCGGAAGTTTCTTCACCCTGTTTGTTGGACTAAGTTAGAGAAAGACTCAAATACTCGGTCCAGAACTAATCAAGAGAACCACTAGAAAAATCATCCAGATCAAGCAAAGATGCAAAGCGCTCGTGATCGACAGAATAGTTACGCTGACAGAAACGTAAACCAATGAAATTCCAAGTCGGGGATAAAGTTATGCTTAAAGTTTCGCCTTGGAAAGGGGTCGTACGTTTTGGCAAACGGGGGAAGTTAAACCCTAGGTATGTTGGACCATTTAAGGTGATAGAAAGGGTTGGAGAAGTTGCGTACAAGCTTGAAACCTTTCCCAGAAGAATTGAACATATTTCATAATACGTTTACATGTATCAAAATCTGAAAAAAGTGTCCATGCCCGACGATCCATAGCCGTTTCGTTGTATTGGACTTATTTAGGATTGACAAACTCCATTTTGTTGAGGAACCGGTAGAAATAGTGGGCCGTGAAGTTAAACGGTTGAAGCGAAGTCGGATCCCATTAGTCAAAGTTCGATGGAACTCCAAGAGGGGTCCTGAGTTCACATGGGAACGTGAAGATCAATTCAAGAAGAAATATCCACACCTCTTCACAAACCAAACCGTCGCAAGTGCCTGCACGAAGCTTGAGGACAAGGCTCGTTTAACGGGGGAAGTCTATAACACCCTGTGTTTTCAAGTCATTGACGACATCAATAAATCCGCAATGTACCTTTTGTATTGTACATGTTTGCTTGAAATTGTAAACGTTAGGTTAAATCGCGTACGCCAACTATTATTGTTTAATGTAAACGGGCATTAAATCATCAAACGTTTACGTCAATCATGTGTTATATAATTATTTTGATAATAATTATGGTCGTTGTTCATATATTTTATTGGTTACGTAAGTTAAATACGTTTCGCGATAAATGTACGTTTAAGCATAACCGGAAGCACGTTAATTGATTAACGCTTCAACACAACACCTCGATTATACCAATACCTAAATATTATAAGCATGTAAGCCAAGTAATGTTACTTTACAACTTTGTACAACTAGAAAATAAAGTAATACACGAATATTTTTGCAAATGGGCATCATTTAAATAAAGTACAAGTTGTCACTTGTTTATAAAACAATAGAAACAATGTTTTACTAGCCAAAATACTTCTAGAAGCCCTTTCCCCCCGTCAAACTCACGGCACAACATCACAAATGAGATAAATGAGTAGATTTCTATACAACTTGGTCAAATGTGCATCCCTTGCATTTAAGACCTAGCCATAACATGTTACTTTGACTCAAGACACAAAAACAACATCCCTTGAAACCCTCATTGTGTTATTTGACCACTATGCATTACTTTGATGACCAAGACCCTCTTATATACATGCAAGTTATCTAGTAAGAAACTCATACAACACCAACAACTAGAAAAAATCAAACAAAAACTCTCTTTTGGTCCCATAGAGCTCACGGCTCAAAACCCATCCATACAAAATTTTCTACAACCCATACACTCCTATACACATCTATTCTAAGGTATACTAAGGCATTTGCAAGCATTGGTGTTTCCCCAAAAACTTCCCATCTTTTAGCTGTCAAAAGAATCTTTAGATACCTTAAAGGCAAACCATCACTAGGTCTTTGGTATTCTAAGGATTCTCCATTGGAGTTAGTTGCTTACACTGATAGTGACTATGCTGGAGCTACACTTGATAGGAAGTCAACCACTGGAGGTTGTCAATTTTTGGGAAATAGATTAATTTCTTGGCAATGCAAGAAACAGACTGTAGTTGCCACTTCTACAACTGAAGCTGAATATGTGGCTGCTGCAAGTTGCTGTGGACAAGTTCTCTGGATCCAAAACCAATTGCTTGATTATGGGTACAATTTTATGAACACTGTTATTTACATTGACAATACCAGTACTATCTGTATTATAGAAAATCCTGTTCAACACTCTAAAACAAAACATATAGAGATTAGGCATCACTTTATAAGAGATTGTAATACTAAAAAGTTGATTCAAATGGCTAAAATTGATACTCAACTTAATGTAGCTGATCTTCTTACAAAAGGTTTTGATGCTGGTAGATTTCAGTACTTGGTTTCAAGTATTGGAATGCTCAATCCCTAAGGCCTAAATCTCTTGTTTGTTTTTGTAAAGTTTGTTAAATGTTAGTACTGTTAGGTATTTGTCAATTAATACTGCTAGGTCTAATTAGTACTGCTAGTTATATTTAACACTGTTTGTTAAAACTGTTGCTTATAATTAGTACTGCTAGTTTTATTTAACACTGTTTGTTAACACTGTTGCTTAAAATTAGTACTGCTAGTTATAGTTAACACTGTTTGTTAAAACTGTTGCTTATAGTTAGTACTGCTGGTTACTTCTATGTATTTTTGTTAATCTTGTGAATAACACTTAATACTGTTAAACATGAAACATGTTTGGATTATGTTTTTCTTGGTGTTAAGCTAACTTTTTCAGGATAAACAATGAGGTGTCATATAGGTTACTCCATAATGTATCATTTGAGGGGAGGAAACATGTTGGCTGTTCTTAAAGTGTTGGTTGTTACACCACACCACAAATGGTCATCAATTCACCATGTCTAATAGACATCAAGAATTGACTAGTCCAGAGCAAACGGCTCCTGGTAAAAGAATGTTTCAAATCGTTGATAGTTGATAGTTTACTCAAAACTATATGGTCCTCAATGACCATTTATTTCAATGTAGATTGGCTAGTCCCGAGCTAAGGCTACTGGTAAGACTTCTCAAATCCGTTCTATAGTTGGTAGTTTACTAAAACTATATGGTTTATCATTGCACATATTTTTTTTCTAATGAAGCAATGGCTAGTCCAAAGCAAACGGTATTGTAAGACATCCTAAATCCGTTTATGGTGGTAGTTTGCCAAAACAATATTAGGGTGAAGTTGTGAGCCAAAATAAAAGAGGAATTGGTGAGCTCGCAAAAACAGAAAGAGAGCTGTGTGAAAAATAGAAAGAGTGCAAAGTGAGCCAAAAGAATTGAGAGATGAATTGTGAGCCTAAAAACAGAAAGAGAGCTGTGTGAAAAAATAGAAAGAGTGCAAAGTGAGCCAAAAGAATTGAGAGATGAATTGTGAGCCTAAAAACAGAAAAGAGAGATTGTGTGAAGTGTTTCTTTTAGTCCTTCAAATCTTTGGACTTTGTACTGCTGTTGGGTGGAGAAGTTAATACTGCTAGGCAAATTTTAATACTGCTAGGCCAAAGTTAGTACTGCTGGATGACCGTTAGTACTGTTTGGGTCTAACAAAATTTTCCATTAATTGATAGAGCCGTTGAGATATTTCCGCCAAATACATAGGGTATAGGCCTTTGACCATTGTCTTTCGTGAACCTCCTATAAATTAGTAAGATCTTTCACGATTATTTTCAATCTTCTTAATATTGGTCAAATTATATCCCTCTGTTTTCTCTATCAAATTGCAATTAACTTTCTCCAGACCTAATACTTCCTTACACGATCTAATCCCACTTGTTTCCTCACAATTACATCCATGGCAAACTTAGAATTTTGTGACAAACACAATATGGTTGCGTATTTGGAAAAATCTACAGGAAGTGCAGGGTTTCATCAGATCATTGACTTCATTAATCGAAGTCATATTTGCTATGCACTTACTAAAAAGCCCGAGGTGTGCGTATCTTTTATTAAACAATTTTGGAGGACTGCTGAGATTGTGACTGATGAAGATGGCAATGTCAAGATTCATGCTACGGTTGATGGTCACTCGCTTTCCATCACTGAAGGTTCTATAAGGCGACATCTCAAGTTGGATGATCAAGACGGACTTATCTCTCTTCCAACTTCAGAGATTTTTGCTCAACTGGCACTTATGGGCTATGCTACTGACTCAGATAAGTTAACCTTTCAGAAAGGTGCTTTTTCACCTCAATGGAGGTTTCTTATTCATATCATACTTCACTGTTTAAGCCCCAAGAAGACTGCTTGGGAGCAGTTTAGTAGCAATATTGCAGCGGCTATCATTTGTTTAGCTACAAATAGGAGGTTTAATTTCTCTAGGATGATCTTTGACCATATGGTGTCTAACATATCTAGTCCCCATAAGTTTTTGATGTACCCCAGGTTTATTCAACTTTGCCTAGACATGCAAAGACACAAGCTCCAACAACACTCAAGATTCTATTCTGTTCCATCTCTCACAATGAAGGTGTTTAGTAACATGAAGCGATCCACTAAGGGATTTTCAGGACAGGAGGTTCCTTTGTTTTCCTCTATGATAGATGCTGATGAATCCTCACCCTCACCTTCTACACCTACATCTTCACCTACACCTGAACCATCTCCTACTCAACCATCACCCCCTCATCCCTCACCTTCACAACATTCACCAACACAGCCTGGTACCGAATATCATCCTCCTACACCCCATGACTCACCTCTCCATGCTGTTCATTCACATGGAAGTGAGGAGGGTAGTTTGAAACTACAAGAATTGATGGGTTTGATAACTACTCTTTCTGACAGGATTGGGGTTCTAGAGGCTGATTTGTCAAAGACAAAGAAAATATACAGTTCTGCTTACACTAAGCTTACTCTAAGGGTCAAGAAGCTAGAATCTCAGATAAAGGTTGGGAAGGCAAGAAGACATTCCAGGTTTGTTCTTTCAGATACTGAAGTTGGTGGAGATGATTCTTCCAAACAGGGGAGGAAGTTTTCTAATGAAGGTTTTCAAGATGATGAAGGAGTTCATGAAAAAGCAAGCACTGAAACTGAACTCTTCATACAAGAGGTAACCCCAACTGAAATCATCCATGAGCAAGAGGGCAGTGGTAAAGTTAGTGATGAGATTAGTACTGCTGGCAAGAAGAAAGATACTGCTAGTGAAGAAGTTCCACCAGTTAGTACTGCTGAAGTACACATTAGTACTGCTGGAGAAACGGCTACTTACTCAAGAAGAAGTGCAGAGAAAAGAAAAGATAAAGGTAAAGGTATAATGACAGATGAAGAGCCTAAGAAGAAATCCAAGAAGGAGCTTGAGCAAGAAAGATTAAGTTTTGCTGAAGCAATTAGGATTGAAGAACAGATGCATGAGGAACAAAGGGCTCAAATTGCTAGAGATGCAGAGATTGCAAGACAATGGGAAGAAGAGGAAAAGAAAAAGGCTATGGATGAAGCTAAGACTGCAAAGGTAATTGACTGGAATGATCCTTCTGTTATTAGATATCATTCTTTAAAAATGAAGCCAAGGTCCATTGCCCAAGCTAGAAGGAACATGATAAAATACTTGAAGAATCAGGGGAATTTCAAGATCAATGATTTCAAGGGTTTGTCCTATAATGAAATAAGGCCAATTTTTGAAAAGCTTTAGGATTTTAATCAAAGTTTTGTGCCTGCCTATGATGCTGAAAAAAGAAAGGACAAAGTCTCCTGAAAAAGAAGGACTACACTGATTAAGATTTTGGAAGAAGAGGCTGGTGCACAAGATGAAGGAAAGAAGCTGCTGTCAATGAACCAGCCTAGCCAAGAAGGAAAGAAAGTCTATCCCTAGAAAAACAAAACAAGGAAGAGACAAAGCTGGAAGTAGAAAAATGGGTATGGGTAGGGCGCTGAGAAAGAAGAACTCAAGACCATTCTGGATATAGTACCAAGATAAGAAGCTCCCTATAAGACATTTGAATCTTTTATCAACAAAGTTCCCTATTGTAGATTAGGAAGACAATTGTTGTTGACAAGAGACTTACATGTACTATCAAGTCTTCCAGAGGTGATGGAAGCTCAAAGAATTATAAGATATTGATTGAAAATCTTGAAGACTTTGACAGAAGGATGTAGAACAATTAATTCATTGTAGTTAAAGAAAGATACAGTTCTACAAGCACCAGAAATGTTATGATCTTATGCTTTGGGGAGATCTTCATACTTTTTGGTTTGAGACTTAGAAAAGATGATGAAATTTGGAGGGATCAACAGAGAACAATCGTCTAAGCTGGAGATTAAGTGATTTTGGGCATTCAAAGTTTGATGATGACAATTGGATTGGCAATCCATATGTTGACAGAAAAGAAGTATCCCCTGAGCCAAGAGATGCTGTCAAAGATGTTGAGTAAAAGGTTGGAAGTAGATCATGAAAGTTCCCAGGCTTTTGAACTTCTTAAATTCATAAGAAGCTTCAAGTGCAAATTACAAAAGTGTTTGAAAGAATCATCAGCGAATGAGAAGACTAGAAGATTTAATATTCAGAAGCAAACTTGAGATTAGAAGACTAATCACAAAGTTTAGGGGAGGATGTTAGGAATAAATTCTTCTTGTAAACTTAATACTAGCAAACTTAATACTGTCAACAGTACTAAAGGATTTAGTACTGTCAGCATAAAGTTTGTACTGCCAAGGAAACTTAATACTGTCAAGTGAAGAAGTTTGTACTGCTAATGGTCAAAGCTGATGATATGAAGATAAGAATGCGTGGAGAGCATTTCGGGATGTTTAGTTTTGAATTGTAACTGTTCCTAATAGATAGGCAGATATATGTGTAAAGGGTTCCTTGTATTTCTATAAAAGGAGATCCCTAGAGTAGTGATAGTTAGAACTTTAAGATATATACTTAGAGAGAATTTGTTATTGCTTCAAGGTTGTGTAACCCCAGTACTTAGAGAGTACTCGTATTTTTATAATATTGGAGCAGTGATTTTAGTGTTTATTGTGTGTGAGTGATTGTTACTGTTTCATTCATATATATTTCTCTAGAGTATCAAAGTGTAGTTTCCGCATACACTTTGGTATATTCACAAAGTCTCAATCTTTGTTATTTTGGAATCTTCCAAGGTAACAAACTCTTTATATTCTAAAGAACCGATCAAGGCGTGGGATCAACAAACCCCATAAAAATAAATTGAAATAAAAAACACACACACAAACTTCTCAATTTACTCGGTCTGTAGGGTGACCAAGTAAATATAAAAGTCTTAGGAGATCAACCAAACCATTTGTTGTGTCATGCGCGGGGAGGGGGGGGGTTGATTTTGCAATTTTGGGGAGATCGACCAAACCATTTGGTCACCATAACGATCAGCCTAAGTAGGTAATAAAATGAAAGACATATATAATTGGAACAAAATGATGCTCTAAATTCTGTATCAATGAAACAGATTTTAAATATGTTGCATATTTTTTGAAATTATGCAACACTTTGCGTAAAGTATTACCTTTGGTGTTATTAAGTTATTAAAAGTGTCGGGGTAGTATGTATAATTTGCGGCACTTAAGAAAAATATTACGTTAAACTCTTGATTGCAACACTTATTTAGCAAAGTGTTGTGTTATGACCAATTTCAATGAAAAAACAACACATTTTGAAAGCGTTGTTTAAAAAATGTTACATTAGCCTTGTTTTGTTGTAATCAAATCACAAAGATTGTATTATAGATAAGGGGTAATTTCATAAAGCAAAAGAAAATTTATAATATGAGTAATAAGCAACAAAATTAAGATATCTTAAAAAAATTTACTTACATACTTTAATCAAACCCTTGACCTAATTGCTTGATGCAAGGAAGCTTACCACTACGATAGAAAAACTTATATGATTATGCAATGCACTAAATATACAAATGTAAAATTTTGTTACGAGAAGGCATTAGAAAAATAGAAACTGCATCTCGGCATTTTATTAAAAAAGAGTGATCAATGCATCTTATTTAGGTCTTCGACAAATAAAAGTAAAAATGTGTCACCAAACGTATAAAAAAAGTATCACTAAAAGATTTATTTGCTTCTCACACGCTTAAAAAAATACTAGTCGGGTACGCGGGTACCCTGTGACTATATTTAGCGGCGAGCAAATGTTATCCAGCTAAGTGATGAGGTGTCATTTTATACACTTTTTCAGGGTTGTTTAACCCCCTAAATCGTGCATTTATGCCCAAAATAGGTACTTAATCGTTCATTTTCAGGTATTCAGCATTTGGAAGGCATTTGGAGGAAATACACGTGACTTGGGCTCATTTGGAAAAGAAACGGACAAGACTACAGACCTACACCAACATCTCTCAAGAATTTCTACTCAGAAGCTGGAGACGGCGTCACAGATTACACGTGACGCCGTCACAACTCATACCAAGACGGCGTCACAAGATCTCATGACGGCGGCAGAATGCACGACCCAGCACATTATATAGAATATTCTACTTATGACGGCATCACGATTAAAACGCGACGCCGTCACAACGATTTTCCTATATATACAAATCCATTTTTAGGGTTTTAAGTGTGTAACTTTAGAGTAAAAGAAAGGGACGAACCCTAGTTCGTTTAGCAGCTGTTAGGGACGATTTTAGGGCCTCAAAACCCTATTGTACTTCCTTCAATTCATGTTTTAATCAAGTAAGATTATCTTAATCATTCAATATGTCTATGTGTTGTTTGATTCATTGTTCTTACTTTATCTTTAACATGCTTGGCTAAACCTTCTATTGTGTTTATTTATGATTGTATAAAACCTAGGATGTAGATCTTAGTGGTGTTGCTTCTTGTGATGAATATGCATGTTAGGTCTTAGAAAACCAGCTTTTGTCTGTATCGTTGTTGATATGTCTAGGAAAACATGATTGTGTAGAAAGGATACCATCGGGTAACAGTCTTCATACTACCTTGCCCCTTATATGGTTGATCCACTATTAATATATTTTAAATGCATTTAATATACTCTTAGGGGCCTTATAATAGTCTTCATACTACCTTACTTGTACGTTGCCTTAACGAAATATTAAATAGACGGTGGGTTTGTGTGATTCGTTCATGACTTAGGAAATAATTACATAGATCAGCACAAGTGTGACAAAGCAACAACACTAGGAGAAGCAATCTAGGAAGTAATACATGATTAAATAAACACAATTTTTTATTATATTGTTATCACCTGTATCTTAGTCTATATTTAGTTTAATAGCTAAAACCAACCAAATCTCTCAATATATGATTTTACCTGCTTTCCTATAAATATAAAAACACAAAAATTAAGTTCAACGAGCTCTAAAATTAAGTTCAACGCTTGATGGAAGCTCATCTTACTCCGACACAACCTACTCAAGTGAACAAAATCACTACCTCATGTGAGATCCGCGGTGGTCCCCACGACACTCAGTATTGCATGGAAAATCCCGAACAAGCCTTTGTTGAATACGCATCCTCGCGTACCGATGAAGCGAGAGGTAAGTGGTATAATTTCAAGCCCGAGCAAAACAATCTTGGTGACACCTATAACCCATCATGGAGAAGTCACCCAAACCTTAGATGGACACAACCCCAAATTCTCAAAATAATTTTTCAAACCTACCTAACCGGTTCAATCCCAAACCGTTCCTTCAATAACCGTCCCCAAAACTTTAACAATCAATCAAATCTAGAAGGGTTGGTATCCGACTTCATGGCATCTCAAGACGCTAGACTATCTAAGTTTGAAGCCGATTTCAAACAACAGCAAAGCGAAATGACCAAAAAAAATCGACACAGTGTTGAAGGCCATCACCGATCGAATAGCGGGCACACTACCTAGCGATACGGTTAAGACCCCGAAACTGAGTACTTATCAAGTTTTGTTTGCTCCTTCTTACCCAACTTGTAACACCCCCAAAAATAGGTCGCAACGGAATATGAGTTTAGGAGCGTTATTTCATAGATCAATAGCACAAGATATATAAGAACGACCTTTAAAAGTGTCGTTTAAAACCGATACATTGGATTTAGCAAAATGTTTGATACAAAAGCCCAAAGCTTTACTTATTCGTTGTTAAATTCTACAAAGATTCTAGTTCATAACAAATGTATAACACCCTGTGTTTTCAAGTCATTGACGACGTCGAT
>BQNB010049850.1:0-41828 GCA_026074375.1 Tanacetum coccineum
TCTCTATTGTTGACACCATTGTGTTGTGATGATATCCATGATGTTACGCCTCGTGTTTCCGCCTTGGCGGGGTGTGACACCAAAG
Organism: Tanacetum coccineum; assembly: GCA_026074375.1. Classification (NCBI taxonomy): domain Eukaryota; kingdom Viridiplantae; phylum Streptophyta; class Magnoliopsida; order Asterales; family Asteraceae; genus Tanacetum; species Tanacetum coccineum. Next base: position 86 of record BQNB010049850.1, read on the forward strand.
CTAGACGTTCCTCAATGTTGAGATTTGTCAGCTTTCCTTGAACAAGAAGAAGCAGCATGTCTTCGATGTCTTGAAGGCGAAGTCTGTTGTAGTTGCCTTCTTTGAATGTGTACAGCTTGTCATCATTTCTACGAATAGTGATCTAATCCAAATGTTTGTAATTATATCATTCGACAATCTTAAGCTTTGTAACAGCAAAGATTCTATGTCTGGAGTAGACATCACGAGCAGATTCCATATTTACTGCAAATCCATAGAATTTTTGATGTTTTCGCCCCCAGTGAGAGATGCCCCAGAGTGCATGTTTATCGTAGACAATCAGCACTTGACTCCACATGGTGTTTAGGACCAAGTCTTCAATCCATTTGATGTGTCCATAATCTGCAGCCTTTGTCTTCGTCACTGAAGTAGCATAAGTTCAGCTTGAGACACCACCACTTAAATAAGCAAGTTCGTTGTTGATGAAGTGATCAAATGGTATTACTCGTCGACCTCATGAATTAGGTATCAATGGTAAGGGCTTGCGAAGATCATGTGGATATTGATGTCCTTCAGGATTGTTCCAGTCTAATTGATTAGTAGTTTCTTTGTAGACTTCTTTAAGGAAGTATTCAAGTTCTACCAGACTCTTGCACGAACCTTTCATTAACTCGAATGTTGGACCGGCTAATAATTCTGGAGTCATAGTATCAACTTTGAGCCGATTCAACACGAATGCAAAGAATTCTAGATGAGTATCCATCTGCTCATTAAACGACTCACGTGGATTTTCTTTCTGAGCCAAATTGTTGATCCAAGGTTGAATTGGTCCATGAGCAGCAGTCAAAGACTTGTTCCAATCACGATCAAGAGTTGGTGGTTTTGCTGGTTTCTGAAACCAATTAGGAAACTGAGTGGTCTCATCAACAGGTTGATCTTTAGTATAGCCAGTATTGAACTCCTGATGTGCGGGTTCTTCCAAGTCTTCAACAGTGTATATTGGCTCCTCTACTTGAGCAGACTTGTCAGTAGACTTTTGATGAGATTTGGACCCTTCTTTAGACTTGCCAATTGACTTGGAAGTCTTCTCCTTTGGTGCATTAGTTGACTCAGGTTCTTTTCCAACTCTTCTTCTCTTGGACCCCCGGTTTGATCCAGGGGAGGGTTCTTCATCTTCATCCTCATCATCTCGACATCTTTTAAGTGTGACAGTATCTCCATATGTTATTCATAAGCGTCAACCAATGCTTTGTAGAGATTCTTCTGTTGTACTGATATGTCAGTTGATTTGTTATTCTCCATTTTGTCCATGAGAATTTTCTTCAGCTCAAGTTCAGATAGATTAGCTTCTAAAGCATGGGATGTCTTAGCTTTATTGGATGAACGAATCAGAACTTCAGCTTTAAGTTGTTCATTTACTGACTTCTTAATTCTCAGCAAAATCTTGGAGACTTGCTGTTTAACTTGTACATTGACTTGCTCCTTAATGATTTTCTTTATATTTTCATCAATTTTATTAATGAAGTCTTCATTATCAGCTTGAGCTTTGTTTCTAAGTCTGTCTGATTGTAGTTGAACAGCTGCTTTTATAGCTTCATTCATCTGGTTGGCAAGGTACTTATCAATAATACCAGGAATTGATGAAATTGCTTCAGTAAACAGGTTTGTTTGCTTGAATTCCGAGAAGTCATCTTCTAAAGCTTTTACTCTATCTTCATACTTGAATAAGGAACCAAAGGTTGGAAGATTTTGTAGGGAGGAACTTGGAGCAATTGTTGGTGTGGGAACTGGTGTTTGTTGCAGAGGTTGAATGAGAGGAATGGTTGGTGGAGGAAGTGTTGTTACAGATGAAGGAGGCATTTCAACATTCGTAGTGACAGGAACATCTACCAGAGAAGTTGTCTCAGTGTTCAAATTAAGAATGGAGTCAATACCTATATCTAGATTAGGGTTGAGCATGTTGGAGATGAAGCCTGATGATACAGAAGAACTCTGTTGTTGAACTTTAGGAGTGACAATTGTTATTATCACATGAGTATCTTCTATGACTTGAGTAGTTTGAACATTAGCTAATAAGGCATCGGTCATTTCAGTATCTTTTCCCTCCAGATTGATGTTCACATCATTGTACAATTCATTCACGTCTTCCTCTTCATTTGTCTCTTCTTCATCCAGCTCTTCTCCCTCATCGTCTTTACTCATGGTTACTTCATCATCATCGTCCTCATCACTGGACTTCCAGGAAATATGTTCATCTTCAGATCCATATGTAGGTACATCGAGAACCCTAGGTGACACGACAGTTCCTTCATCTGCACCTGAACCACTGGCGTAAGAGCTATGAAAGTCTATCTTGCTTCTTTTAGTAACAATTTTCATCTGTTCAGCCTCAGACAATGCAATTTCTGATAAATTCTCCAATTCTTGAGCAGGTAGCTTCTTCTTTCCTAATTTAGCCACCTTAGTTGTAGCTTTAAGTCTTTTACCTGGAGAAGCTATAGAGGCTTGATCAATCTTCTTCCTGGTCGATCTCCATACATACTTTGGTTTTAGAATCACCTTTCCAGTAGCAAAATCATGGTAAGTCTTGTACGCCTCCGACTCCTTCATTGCTTGATTGGTTAGAGTATCAGGAATTATGACACCGTACTTTTGAACAGTTTCATGCTTGGGGATGAATCTTATTGTGGTGAGAATAAGGTCATTACTAGCCATGTGCCAGTCCACCTTGTTTTTTCTTGGAATTGATTGATCTTTTGACATGAAATGGTTGATGATAACTTTGGTGAATCTTGGATAGTACATGTCTTTGTTCTTCTTTGACACCTTGTTTTTGATTTGCAAAACTAAGTCTTCCCATAGATGGTAGACATAGTCAACCTTCTTCTGGTTATACATACCCCAAATGATTTGAGCCCGAGAGAGACGAAGTTGATCGAGTACAGTTGCTTTACCACTAAGACATTTGTTGATGATGGTTCCAAATGTTCTCCAAGGTTGATATAGAGTATCAACCTTGACATCAGAGAGTGACTTGATATCTCTAGGGTAACCAAGTCCTCTTATGAAAGCAAGTATTTCCTCTTCAAATGGAGGATCTACAAATTTATGGCCAGGAAGATTTGGGCAAATTTAGAGCATATCTCTGAAAGTTTCCAGATCAAAAGATTGATTCTTTTTGTTCAACTTGAATTTGATGCAGTGCTTGTGATAGGAAACAGTAGCCCAGAATTCATGCATGTAGATGGCAGGAACACTTGCAGAGATCCAGAAGGCTTGATAAAAAGGTGTAAGAGAAAGAACATCCAAAGCAACTTGAAAAGTGGGTTCCTTGGGCTTGAATGTAGTGCTCAATATGTAGTTACAATTCCCAATCCTTAGACGTTGTTCTCGTGGAACAAGAGCGTCATCAAGGGCTTACTGTTGTTCTTTTGTGATACTCATGATTCTGCTAAGAAAGAATTAATACAGTTTATATATAAACAAGTTTATATAAGACACTATAGAGACCTTTTCAGGATATGGCACTTAATGCATGCAATACATTTAGATAACTAATCATGGAAAGGGCGAACTTAATTTTTAACTTGATTAGATTCCAAAGATAACCAATTTTAAGTTTGCTACCTAAAACAAGTTTTAAGTCACCTTCTAATTAGATTCTAATTGTTTATGATATTTAGCCTTTTGTTTCCTTTAAGTATAATTGAATCTGATTGATTAAGTGTAAACTGCAAATTAGATCAGAACAAAAACTGCGAGTTCGGTCCTAGTTAAACTGCGAGTTCGGTCCTAGTTAAACTGCGAGTTCGGTTAGCAATGCAAACAGCAAGTTCGGTTAACACTACAACCTGCGAGTTCGATCAATACTACAACCTGCGAGTTGTTTCAATACTTCACCCTGCGAGTTCGGTTAATTAATGGGAACTACGAGTTCGATTCAAACTACCAACTGCGAGTTCAGTTAGTACAACGAATTGCCAATTAGGTTCACAAACTCAAATGGTATTTAACCATGTTTTAACATCAACATTCAGTCATATAGCATCGAAGTATACTCATGAACATTTTTTTAGCATCTCATAGTCACAGATTCATCAATAAATAATACAAACAAGCATTTCACACCATAAAATCGATTCGCACTAAGAACAAACATTCAAAATATGGATATCAAAGCACATTCATATTCAACAATGCATTTAACAGATATCTTACACAAAACCCACAAACTTTTCCTACTAAAACTAAAAAACATACATATTCGACACACAAAATCAATCAAATCTAACGCATATGATATCCTTATTAAAAAACTGCTATACACGAATCATTAACACCCTAATGTGAACAAAACCCCTCAACCAATTTGCGTTTTCACTTAGTTTCAATTTTGAAGAACCCTAATTTGATTTTTAGGGTTTTCGATCTTAAAACCTTGTAAAAACCAAATTCGTTCGAGATGTAGGAACATTAAGGTGTAAGGATCATTGTTTTAATTATACCTTAAGCATGAAATTGAATGGATATGGTGTTGGAGGAGATGACGATCGAGGGAGGGTTTTAGAGAGAAAAAAATGTAAGTGTTGTGTTTGTGTGTATTAAAAAACGGGGAGGGTGGAGGTGTTATAAGACATTTTATGTTTTTGACACTTCTGCCCCCTAAAGTTTAAGATCTTTTGCACTTTTCATTTATAAGTCATTTTAGGCATTTTAAGATAACAAGTTGGCACAAGTAGTCCTTGTAGTTTTGACTAGCATACATAACAACTTAAATTTGCACATATTCTCTCTAAAGGCATAAACAAATAACATTTAAGGCACACATAAGCTAAACTTAATTAACTTTCCATAAAAAATTATTCCGTTATTGTTTAAAAACCTTTATTCCTTTTATCAAATGAATTTCTGGAGATGATAGTTGACATTTTCTCCCCCTCAAACAATGACCCGTTTTCTATTTAAAGAGTTGTAGTCGTTGTTTGAGAAGTCGAATGTCTTTGAAAAGCATTTTCTGATGACTTAATGTTTTACTTTTGAAAATCAAACACCATGAAATAAGATTTCTCTTATTTTAACACATAAGCGCATTGATACGTCCACTAATGGTATAAAGAAATCACGGGTTGTGGTGCAAAGTAAACACAAGCCTTTGCATGGTCATCAAGTAGACCACGCCTGAGAATAAATTCCCGTTATGAGGTCAAGTACTTTTTGAAATACTTGCCTTTAAGATGAAGACCGGGTTTCTATCTGAAATAATAGCAAGCCATTTGGCAAGTTTTGAAAACATTTGAAATTCTGATCGAACTTCATTTACAGCCTCGTATCATTATTAAATGACATTTCTAAGACCGTAAATGTTATTGATAGGTGTAAAATACACATATCCGTTAACACCAAAAATGACCCTAAATGACTAAAAATATACTTAAAATGGCAAAAATATACTTGTTTTTGTGTTTTGTGTGTGCAGGCACGGATATATCATAAATCACAAGAAAACCATCAAAAACGGGCAAACACGGACCCAGGAAACGAAAGAGCACAAGAGAAGCCAAAGATTCAAAGCCAAAGCCAAAGAAAGTCAATTCTCAGTCAACTATGGGTCAAACAAAGTCAACCAAAATAAGACAAAAACCAAAAAGTTCCAAATCAGTCCCTTAATTCTCCAAAAATTACACAAATGATCCTTGGACTCTAAATGGGCCTTAAACCCCTTAAGTACCCTACTCGGATCCAAAGGCCCAAGTTAAAAGCCTATTACCCTAGCCCATACCCATTTTATTAAACCACATGGACCATTTCTGCTATTTACCAAACTTGTTTTACACTAGAACTTTTATAAAACAAAAGAAAGGGACCATTGTTGCCAATTTCTCAAAGTTCAAATCCTATTTACCCGTTTTAAGTTAAAACTGGCGTAAAAAATGGTTTTACTATTCACCTTCTTCACCGTTTCACCACGCTGTCAAATCAAATGGTTTTTCTAAATTGGAGGGTACAGAAGACAATTCAAGTGGTCTATATCATGATGGCAGGGTCAAATCAGTAATCTCAAGAGCTTTTATTGGCTAACTAAAGCAAGGGTGCCACGTGGCTATGAAGAAAGCACAAGGAGTGACAGGTTTTTACTCTATTATCACTCACATAACTAGCACAAGCTGTCACATCAAAAGAATGATAGCTTGGCAATCCGTGTGAGTATAATTTGATCTAACGGATGAGATTATTGATCCAATCATTGGGAAAATGGATGGTGATGATTAAATGGAGCGTGGGATACAAGCAAAGACCTAGAAGGTTCAAGGACTAGCTATAAAAAGCCCTCACTATCACACACACGGTTACCTAGTTTTTTAGTAGCTTTTAGTTTTTAGCTTAACTTTTATTTTTAGCTTATGTAATTTTACTCTCAGCTTTTGTAATTTCCATTTTTAAGTAATGTAATCAAGTTTAATTAACGAAATTCAGTTCTATTTTGTCATAAGCACTTTTAAATTTACTCATAAGCTCCCATTTCCCCTTTTTAACCTATAAGCTACTATGTCACAAGCCCTCATAAGCTCAGTTACAGCTCTCATGAGTCTATAAGCTCATGATTTGAGCTTAAGCCAGTCCTAATCATACCTAAACATCTAAAATCAGAATCAACTACCTACCTTGTCTTATTTGGATTATAAGCTTATGAAAGGGGAGTCAAATATGGAAGGACTCCCATGGACTATTACTGGCTTATTGTAAATAAGCCAGAGCTAGTAAATAAGCTCTATGAGCCATTTATGCCTTTGTTCAGCTAAGGCTCAAGTAAGTCTCTCTTTTACTTTTATGTTTTTAGATTCCTAGCTTAAATCTTGCTTATTTGCTTATTAGCTTATCATTTGTGCTTATTTGATTCTTAGTTTAGTTTAATCTTATTTTGCATCTTTAATTATATGTTTTTAGTTAGTATAGTATTGATCATAATAGTTTCCATTCTTGTCATAAAACCATAAAAAGCCAAAAATAAGTAGTTTAGCTTAGATTCTTAAATATAGCTTATGTGAGTAATGAAAAATGTTTGTTAAGCCTGTTAAAAGCTGTTGGTTATCTGGTAAAGAGAACTAGATCATTAGATTTCATTTCATAAGCCTTGATCAATTCTGTCAAATACTATAAGAAGTGTTTGGCATAGTCTTAATTGACTATTAAAAGTCAAAGAAATTTTGGAAGTTCACTTTGGTCAGCTGAGATTTCATCAATAAATAGGTTTTGAATAAAATCCCTAAGTTAGTTTGAGCTTTTAATGATTTTGTAGCTTAATTTCTTATGTCAGCACTAGGGCATTTTGTCTCTTGAAATTTGCTTGCTAAAGTTTTGAACCAAGCTTAATAAGCTTGGTTATTGTTTATTTTGAGTTTTACCATACTCAAGTAGAGTGTATAAGTGCAGGTTTACCCTTTTGGTAACCTGCATCATAGAGTTTTGTGCCTTGCCACTTGCATCAGCATAACCAACAACAGATAGGACTACTGTCTTTTTATTATCATTTAGAATAGCTTAAGTAGGATTTAGGTTTATTAATTCAGTAAGATTAAAGTTTTCTAGTAGCTTAATATAGATTAGAACTAGTTTACCATTTTCTAGCTTAATTATAGTTTGCATTTAGCTTTAAAGTTATCATAAAAACCTGAAAAAATCCAAAAACAGCAGTTTTAAATCTTAGCTTTTAATTTTTAATTTCTAGATTATAGTAGTTGATTTTATAATTGAATTTCATAGTTCTTTAGTTGATTGTTAAGTTCTATTAAGCTCAGCTCCTGATTTGGCTTATTGAGCAATTAAGCTTAATGTTCCTTTGAGATTTTTGTGCTTAAACCTGAGTTTGCCAAATTGATTGATCAATTCAGTTAGCTTTTAGTATTCATAGGTTAAGTAGCTTATTAGTTTTAGATAGTACACATCATTAGCTTCTCAGAACAACTTTTGGTTTTCAAAATGAGCTTATATTTAAGCTTGTGCAAGCTTTTAAGTGTCAACAAAGCTTTTTAAGCTCAAACCCTTAGTTTCTGTGAACAGCTTTTTCATAAGCTGTTTTTAAGATAAATTTTGGTTTTTAGCTTATATTGTTTTTATAAAAAGTATCTAAAAAGTTGCCTTCTTTCAATTTCAATATTCAGTTTTTTATAAAAAGCAAAAATAAAAAATAAGCAAAAAGGGTGCTAACACCCTTCGAACCTCAGACCTCAAGCTTGCACACACACACTCTTACCAATAGACTAGGTGGGACAATTCGTCCATCTTTCCTTCCCTCTTATTGATAAACATTTTTTTCTTTTCATTTTTTTTTCAAAAAGCCGTAGCTTATTAATAAGCTTTTTGAGCTTATTATTTAAGCTGGTCCCTTTGTTTCAAATTTTTCTTAAGATCTTTGTTGCTTTTTAGATTTATCTTGAATTTTTGATAATTTTTCATTAAGTATTTTAATTTTTATCATTTTTCTTAAGTTTTAATTTTCAAAAAGTCTTTAAAAATAGAAAAAAGTTTTAAAAAATTACAAAAAATAGTTTTTAGTTTTATAAAAAATAGCTTTAGTTTTACATTAAGAAAAATCATTTTCACCCTTTTTAGATTTTAAATTTCATTTTTGAGTTTTATTTTTAATTTTAAAAATAGTTATCTAAGTTTTTATGTTACTTTAGACTTTTCTAAGTTTAAAAATCATTTTTCTTAAATTTTAGGACTTAATTTGCTATTTTTTAGGATTTAATTAGATTAAAATAGTTTTTTATTCATAATAAATTCAAAAATAATCAAAAAAATATTTTTCTTTTTCCTAAAATTTTCTTTTGTCATACTTTAGGTTTAGAAATTTAGTTTGAAATTTTAAAGTTTAATTTTTTCTTATTTGCTTAATTGTCACGTTTTATTTGTTACCCGTTAATTATCTAAGTGTTTAATTGCTTTTAATTATCCATTTTAATTGTTGCTTTATTTAGTGGTTATAGATAATCAAAAATATCTTTTCTCTCATTCAAATCATAATCCAAGCTAAAACGTGGTTTCAATTTCACAAGTCGTTGGGGAAACGACCCGGGTGATCATTCTTCCCGGTTAAATATACGTATTATATAATATATATATCTTTTAGAGTGAGCTTTTCTTAAAGGAGACTTTAGGAAAGTTTTTAATTGCTCTTTTGGTATTATATTATATATTTTATTATTGTGTGTTTAAAATACACTATCAATTTTTGGCACCGCTGCCGGGGACTTGTGTTAAAGATTCCGTCGTTTACGTTTGTTGATTTGGTTTGAAGATCCTTTCGTCCTAGAAAGTTTTATTTTTGTTAAATATTTCAAAAATCCAAAAAAATTAAAAAATATAAAAAGTAAAAAATATTTTTCTTTTCTTTTTACTATAGTTATCACAAAAATAAAAAAAATAAAAAATTTAAAAAAAATGTCCTTAGAAATAAGAACTTAAAAATACAAAAAGTGGTCATCGACCACCAACCATATAAATACTTTTCAATTGTGGTATTATCAAAATAAGTTCCGGGTGAACTTGAAAGTTCCATATCGAAGAACCAAAGATTCAAAAACTTGTCATTTGTGTCACTTTACGAATACGGGCTCACCATATAGAATCGAAATTTTTAAGAGCTACCGTGAAGTAAGTTGATTATTTGGTTTTAAGTTGTCTTCCGTGTATCCGTTTAAAATAGATTGTTAAAAAAAATTAGTGTAATTTTTGTTTACTTTTTAATTTCTTTATTTTTAGTGCATGCGCACTCGTTCTCAAGCTCGTAATCGAAATCGTCGACAACAACAATTAACAACGGTTATTGTTGAGGAACCCGAGTTTCCAATGGCCGACAATCGTACCATGGCTCAAATGCTACAAGCTCCCATCGAGGGATACGAAGATGCAATTGTTGTACCAACGATAAATGCAAACAATTTTGAGCTTAAACAAACTTTGATTAATCTTGTTCAAAGTAATCAATTTACGGGTAAACAAGACCCTCATAATCATCTTCGATTTTTCAACAAAGTCACTTCTACGTTTAGACATCCCGAAGTTCCAAATACAACGATTAAGCTTTTGCTTTTTCCTTTCTCTCTCGAAGGTGAAGCCCGGACTTGGCTAGATAAGGAACCACCTCGATCGATTCTAACGTGGGATGATCTTGTCTCGAAATTCATAAACCAATTCTTTCCACCTTCGAAAACAACTTACCTTCGAAATGAAATCACCACTTTCTACCAAAAACCGAATGAAACTTTCAACGAAGCATGGGAACGTTTCAAAGGACTTCTTCGTCAATGTCCTCATCATGGTTTCTTGGAATTACATCAACTTGATACGTTCTACAATTCTTTGAATACTAATGATCAAGATGCTTTAGATTCCGCAGCGGGTGGAAATTTTCTAGATAAGATGCCTCGTGATGGTTTAGCCATTATTGAGAGTAAATCCAAGGTTCGTTATTCAAGAAGTCGTGCAATTGAACCAAGAGCGAGTACGAATGCTCCTCTTTCTACTTCTACACCTTCTAATTCTTTTGAAATTCAACAACTCACCGCTTCTCTTGAAGATAAAATGGATATTCGAATGAGCCGATTAGAAAATATGATTAGTGAAAAGAATGTTACGACTCCTGCTACTGTCAAAGCAGTTGAGGAAGTTTGTGTCACATGTGGTTCAAACAATAATTTCAATAATTGTCCGTTAACAAGGAATGAATTTCCCATTTTTCATGATAACATTCATCAATTCCAACAAACTGCCGCCGTTGGCAATTTTGTTCAAAGGAATCCTCCTAATTTGGCAAATCAGATGAGACCACCCGGTTTTAATCAACCAAATGTTCAAAACAACCAAGGAAACCAAAGCCGATATCAAGGAAACAATTTCAATTCGAATCAAAACCGTGGAAACAATTTCAATCAAAACCATCAAAACAATCAAGGTCAAGTTTTTCAACCACCAACCAATCAACCACCGGTTTACCAAGTTCCACCATATCAAGCTCCTACGCCTCAAATTCAAGGTGTTTCGAAAACGGATTTTGAAAACTACGTCAAGGCAAACGATGCGGTGTTGAAGAATGTTCAAAATCAAGGTCAAAATTTGCAGAATCAAATGGCTAATGTTACGAGTTTGTTGACAAGTCTTTGTAATAATTTCAAAAATTCCGCCTCTACTTCAAATTCGGGTACTCTTCCAAGTCAAACCGTAACTAACCCTCGTCAGCAAATTAATGCTATCACCACAAGGAGCGGTAAAACTTTGGAAGGACCTTCGACTCCTCTTGTTCCTACTCCGTTGTTTCTATTCCTTCAAAAGAACCCGAACAAAACCCAGAGACGTCAACGGAAAAAGTGCAAAATCTAAATTTGGAAAATACCGCACAAGTCCCACCTCCGGAGGAAGAAGATTCCATTTTCATTGAAATTCCAAAACCAAAAGCAAAGAAAACCGTTAATGTTGAAACTCAAGATCTTAATTCTCCAAAACCAACGTCGTATCAATCTAAACTTCCATATCCCGAGAGGATGAAAGTTAGAGAGAACGATAAACCCAGTGCTCAGCATAGCCAGTTTTTAAAGATGTTCAAACAACTCCGTTTAGAGATTGGATTGAAAGATGCTCTTATCGAAATGCCAAAGTTCAACAAATGGTTAAGCTCGTTGCTAAGGAACAAAGAGAAGCTAGAGGAGATCGCCATTACAACCGTTAATGCTGAATGTTCTGCTATCATCATGAATAAAGTTCCCGAGAAGCTCGAAGATCCTGTAAAATTTCTTATCCCATGTGCTTTACAAGAACTTGATAGGACTAGTGCTTTAGCCAATTCCGGAGCTAGCATTAACCTTTTACCTTATTCTATCTACAAGAAACTTGGGCTTGGAGCTTTGACTCCTACTCGAATGACACTCGAGCTTGCCAATCGTTCCATTACTCACCCAATGGGCATAGCCGAGGATGTTGTAGTCAGAGTTGATGGTTTCACTTTTCTTGCGGATTTTGTGGTGGTTAATTTTAAACCCGACCCGAGAGTGCCTATTATTTTAGGAAGACCTTTTCTTCGCATCGCGAAAGCTCTCATTGATTTGTATGAATAAATTTTAACTTTAAGAGTTGGAAAGGAAGAACTTGTTTATTATGCCGATAAATCTAAGAAAAACAAGGATAAGAATTTTGTTCACGCTATTTATATCATTGATTTTTAGAAAGCCGATCCATTTAGTGGCAGTACCACTAATACTTTTCCTCCTAGTTCTTCTCTGATGAAGACTAGTGATAATTTTGAGAAGTTCACCGATGAACTTGCTCCTCTTGATTCGTTACCACCGGGTAATGACGATTCGATTGATAAGAAGGACTTGCATGAAGAAAATTTTCAAGTTTACTCAAATCCTCTTTTCGAATTCGATGATAATTTCAAATCTAGCAACGTTAATCCTCTCTTTGAAGAGAACAATAAGGATGTCGAGATTAAGTCTTCTTCTTCCTTCACACTTACTTCACCGGAAGAAAGTGAATTTGAAGCTTATCTTGAAAGAGACTTGATTCCACCGGGAATTGATCTTACCCTCCCTCCCACCCTTGAAGTTTCAAGTAGCAATCCTACTTCCCTTACTCTTATCGGAGAGAAGGTTTGTTCATGGAAAATATCAATGTTTTTCTCGTTGGTCCGATTTGTATGGAAAATGATGAAATGAAATTCGATTAGGAAAAAGATAATTTGTCTCTTGGCAACTTACTTACATCAAAAACCAAAACATATTTCTCGTCCTCAAGAAGTTGAAGAAATCAAGGAAAAAGAAGACGAAGTTTCAAGTGATGTTCCAATCAATACCATTGTCATGCCAATTAGAATCACTTTTGATAATCCAATTGATTTTAATGACCATTTTTCCAAACCAAAGGATTTTAAAAAGGACTTAACCGTTACACTTGATTCCTCTGAATCAAGTATTTTACCACCTCTTTTGTTAGATTCCGACTCGCCTTTCACTGCGGAGTTGTTGGCTAGTGTTACCTTGAATTCTCTCGAAAATGAGGACAAAGTTTTCAAACCAAGTATACTAGTTTATCATGTCATTCATGATAAAAATCTTGTAACATTGGAGGAGAATTAAAAGAGAACATTTCCTCCAGGACTATTTTAGTTTTCAAAGAACCGTTATTTTTTCTGCCTCCGCCAGAACCACCAGGTGAATGTTTGAATTTTGAGCCCATTTTGGTTATGAAGAATGTTGTGCTTAATGAAGATTTCTACCAAAGCAAGAAGACGTTACCTATAAATGTTGAAGATGTCAATTCCTTCGCATTTGTCATTTGGACTTTTCTTCCATACTTCAAATATCCTAAGGATTCACCTATGATTTTCTCCTTTAGGAGTGAGAATTTTGTTTTTGACCCCGGCATCATCACTTTTCCATTTTCTTATCTAGATTCGGTGGCATTTTCAACGAAAGTTTCTTGTTCTAAGTATTGCTCTCCCTAAGGACGAATAAATTCAGGGATCGAGTCGAGCTTGTGACTCGGTGAACAATAACAAGCCGCTTCGTGGGAGTTCACCCCATGCTTATCCTTTTCTTTCTTCTTTCTATTTTCTAAAGTGTTGTGATGTGTTGTGGCTATCCTTTTCCGGTTTTCGTTGTTTGTTGTTTGTTGTGATTTTTGCAAGATGAGCCAACAATTTCTAAAGACTCTCGTGTTCGGTGTTGTGTCCCGTTTCACTCGAGCTTCCTATCCTTTGTTTGAAATTAGTTTGGGGAGATCCGATATCCTTTCATCTTATCGATTCACGTTTATCTTTGCATAATTCATAAACGGCTTAGATTTTCGTAGAAATTTGAGGACCAATGTTTCGTTTTTGTTTGGGGAGGGGAATCCTATCGATTTGATGTTTACTCGCTTATTGTTTTGTTCTCAGCGTTACCCGTTTTTCCAACAAAAATAGCAAAATTTAAATTTTTAAGTTCTTATTATTCATAAAAAAATTTTAATAAATATATTATTATATATATATTATTATATAATATTTTATATATTTAATTTAGTAGTAAATTATGAAAATAGTGTTAAGACAAAATGTATGTTTTCTGTTGGTAAGAATAAGAAAGTAATTTTTTAAACCCGATCGAACGTGTTAGAGGTTCTAGCTTTCTCCCTTAACAATTATAATGACGATAGTTTGTGCTATTTAGTCTCAGTAGACTTTATACATGCTAGACTTGAATCGTTAGTAAAATGAAGACTTGTGCTTATCTCAGTAGGATTTTTAATATGCGAAGTTGTATTTTATATAGGCTAAGTATTTCGCGGTCTATTTATCTAGAGATTTTAAATTGTGAGAACGAGAAATGATAGTGGTATTTATAAAGTCATGACATTAAAATGAATAGTTGGTTTTCTTTCAAGCTCATAAGTGTTAATTGTGGCTTTTTTCTCCATTTAGCTTTGTTTCACTGCTTTATATAAATGGTGTTTCAATAAATAAAGTGGTGCGGTTTTTTTTTTGTTAATAATTAGACTAATAGAGATTTTCTTTAGTTCCTTTGTAATTAGGGAGATTACACATCAGGAATATCTTAATTTGCCATACTATATGTATCACATTAATAAATATTTTGCTTATTCCTTAAAGAGCCTTAGGGTTATATGGTAGTAGAATTCATATTCCAAAATCTGATAAAAGTTTGTTGCATTTGCCGGCTCACAACGATGTTACAGCCTTCTAAAAGGGTGAGGAAGTTCCAAAGTCGTAATATGTTTGGCTACATATTGTCGGAGGCATGGCGATTGTTTGGATTTTTTATTGGGGGAGTGGGGTAGTTGGTCGTGTTGAGGGGGGGGTGGGATTGGGAGGGGGGGGGGGGGCGGGTGGGGGGGGGGAGGTGGGGAGTGGTTAGGTGGGAGTATGTGTCGTGGAGAGCGTGGAGGTGGGGGTGTAGATGCGGTGATGTGGTGGGGCCGGGTGGGGGGGGTTGTTTTTTTTTTGTTAGCCTTTAATGGACTGAGGGTTAATAAATGTTTGCATAATTTTTGTCTTATTCTGTGCATTAAAGAGCCTAAGGGTTATGGTGAATATAAGATTGGTTCATTCATGATGTCTTAAAGAGCCTTTCAGGTATATGACATGAATGGTGCCTTCGCTTTAGTAGCCTATAAGCCACATTTTAGTTGCCTCGACTGTGGACTTTAATCTTGATTGACATTTGATCGTTTGGAAAAAGGGCTAAGAGCTTATTTATTGCGTTCTTAACCGTTGCCGCTTTATTTTTGAAAATTATAAGTATCGAAATAAAAAGTCTTAACAGAGCCTCTCGGGTATATGACTTAAGTAAAATTTGAGATACAAAGTAAGGATTTATGGGAGGAAGTAAGTACACATTATAATATTTTCATGGAGTTTGTGTTAGTGTCATGACTTTGTAATTGACAATGATCTTGTTTTTAAGCTTAGCATGGCGAGAGTGAAAAGTCCAGGGTTGTTGAAGTTATCTTTGATGCTTAATTGGTGTTTTTGTTCTATGATCTTTAAAGTACCAATGAGGTAATAAAAACAATACATTATGTCAACACAAATAAGTTGTAGTTAGGTAGTTAATTAACAAGAAAAATCATATAAAGAGAAAAAAAAGATTTGAAAATGGGAATTTGAGTGTTTTATAACTTGTGATCTCTTAACTCTCTCAACAAAACTCTTTGCTACTTTTCAAAGGTTTAGTTTGGGGAATTTTTGAGGTATTTGGTTATAAGGCATGTGATATTGCGTGAGGACACACAATCATTTAGTTTGGGGAATTTTGATAAGTGTAAAATACACATATCGTTAATACCTAAAATAACCCAATTAACCCAAAACAGACAAAAATGTCAAAATATGCTTGTTATTTGAGTTTTGGTGTCAGGTACGGATATATCAAAAATCATAAGAAAACAGTCAAAAACGGGCAAGCACGAACACGAGAATCAGAAAGTATACGAAAAAGAAGCAAAGATTCAAAGCGAAGCCAATAAATAAAAAAAATAAAAAAAAAAAAATAAAAAAAAAAAAAAAAAAAGGGTCAAGCTTAGTCCAAATCCAGTCAAACATGGTCAACAAAAGTCAACCAATAAAAGGACAAAATCCCCACAAAATCCATTGTCACCCTCCAAGTTTAACAAAAGTCCACAAAAAAATAGCCCCTTCAACCTTATTGGGCCTAAAACCCCATGATACTATACCGGAACCAAAAGCTCCATTTTTCTATTAGCCCAAACCTTAGCCCAATACTCTTTTTTAATAAAACACAGTGGACTAAAATTGCATTTGTTGAAAAGTAGTTTTACACTACATTTGGGATAATAAAAGACAAGGACATTTGTGCAATTTCACCTAAACTTCAACTGATTTTAAACCATTATTAGTTAAAAAGAAGAAAATGGGCGCCAAAGGGGGTGTTCACTATTCAAACTTCCCTTCCAAATTTCACATGTTAAAACGAAGAGGGCTAACAAGAATTGTGGGCATAAAAGGCAATTCAAGTTCTCTATGCAAGGTTTAGGTAGGGAGAAATTTTATTCATTCAAGGTTCTCAATTGTGCCTAACTCAAAGCTATCATCACCGTCGGCAACGAAGAGAGAAAGTACAAGAAATTGATGTATTTTGCATCGGATCACTCACATAAGTAGCACAAGTAAGCCTCACATGGATTGCCAGCTTGGCAATCCGTGTGAGGTCACTTAATGATCCAACGGCTCAAAACATAGATCCAATGATTGGTTGAAGTGGATGGATGAGATTAAAGGATTGGAGAGCAAGGCAAGAGGCTAGAATGTTCCTTCTGAGACTATAAATAAGCCCTCAGCTCACACAAACCAGGAGTGAATTTTTATCTTTCTTTTTCTAGATTTTTAGTCACCTAGTGTAGCTTTTTAAATTGCTTATTGTAACTTTCTTTTAATCAGTTGTAATCCTCTTAAATATAATGTAATCAAGGTTTTCAGTTAATAAATTCAGTGATTGCTTTTACATGTTCTTAATCTCTTTTACTTATAAGCTCCATTTTCTTCACTAGTAACTCAATAAGCTACCATAATCTCTCAAAAGTCTATAAGCTTTTGATTTAAGCTTAATACTGTCTTAATCTTTTACATTAAACTTTATTCAGACTTATGTTCTATGTACCTTTGCAAATTTGGATTATGAGCATTATTTGGAAGAAGAGATCAATAAGGGAGGATCTCTATGACCTTAACTCATAGCTTATTTATAAGCTAGGAGAGCTTGTAGCTGCCTTGTGGGTTACTACTTGTTTTAGCTAGAGGCAAAGGTAAGTGTCCTTTAATTTGTAGCTTAAAATAGTAATTAATTAGCTATTAAGTAAGATTTGCTGAATTGCTTATTCTATCTGCTTATTTAGTTGTGTATTTATCAGATTAATTTAGTTTTCAATTTTGCTTATTAGTTCAAGTAGCCTATCTGTTTTTGCTTATCATAGTTTAGATCTCAAAGTTCATGTTATTTTCTTAAAAATCTTAGAAAAAATCAAAAATATCAATATATCTCTTAGATCTGCTTTATAGCTTAATCAGTTGTTGATTTATGTTTGTCTAGTTTGTTATAATCTGATTTTCATCTGGTAATTAGGATTTATAAGGTAATTTTCATTTTAAAGCTTATGTCAAGTTTGTCATTCACCTTAAGGAGTGTTTGGTAAAAGTTAGTTTGACCTGAAAAAGTCAAATCCATTTGGTCCTTTTTCTCTAAACAGCTTAGCTTACTCAAGTCATTTAGTGTTTAAGAGGTTTTAGAGGGTTATTTGCATTTTTAAAATTCACTGTGGAGTCTTACGTATGTTCATTCATGCTACCAGGGTACTTTGTTCCTAGATTCTTGTTTGTGAAATTTCTAATCCAAGCCAATCATAAGGGGTTTGGATATTTCTTGTTCTGTGTCCTTTTCACTTTGTTGAGTGTCATTTTTTTGAGTGTGTCTAAGTGCAGGTTTACCCCTTAGGTAACCTGCACTTCTTAGTTTGTGCTTGTGCATAGTGCATCAGCAGGAACACTAGCAGTTCCTGCTGTCACTTTTGTTTACATTTTTAGCTAGGTAATCCTAGGACTTAGGTTTTAAAATTCAAGTAGGTTATAGAGTAGTTAAAGCTTAACATAGATTAGGATCTAGTTCTCATTTTGTAGCTTATTTCCTTGTTTAATCTTGCTGTCAAAAAGTTATAAAAATCAAAAACACCAAAAACAGTAGGTTAAATATTTAGTTTCTAAAAATCTGAATTCTAGTTTAAGGTAGTAATTTTCATAATCATTTTCAATAGCTTAAAAGTGTTTCCAGCTTTCGTTTCTTTTCTCAATTAGTTTAAGCACATCTTAGGGAGTTTAGAACAGCTTTTAGATTTTACTTTAAGCTTATTTTGAGCTTTTTACAGCTTATTTAGCAAAAACCAAGGATAAGCCCTTGTTTCTGTAAACAGCTTATAAACAAGCTTTAATTGAGCTTATCAGTGGGTTTCATCCCATAATGCTTTTATTAAAGTTGTTCACCCCAACTTAATATACAACTTAGCTCTTTTGAGTTTCCTCTGATAAGCACTTTTTAATAGTTCATCTTATTTTGGGCTTAGTTTGTAATCGGGTTAGGCTCTTAGGGTAGGTAGTGTAACTTTTAATTTTCATTGTTAACCCTCGTTGCTAGTTAAGTTTATAGATAGTTCTTTTCTCTTTGCACCATTAGTCCTTAGTTAAGTATTAATTAGTTTAATTAAGTTTTTAAATAGTAATTAGGGTTTAGTTTTTAATAAGTTTAATTAAAGTTTTATAAAAAGTGAAAAATTAGGGCTTTTATTTTTATAAAATTTCTGCATATTTTCTTTATTTAGTTTAATTTTTATAAAATTTTTAGGATTATATTTTTAATATTTTTATTACTTTTAAAGTTTTTAATTAGTGTAAATTTTAGAAAAGTCATATCTTTAAATCTAAAAAGCCAAAAATAGTAATTCTTTTTTTTTTAAATTTTCTTTTTACTTATGTTACTTAGGAAAAATATAATTTCAATTATTTTTTATTTTTTTATTTTTAGGATTTAATTTGAATTAAATAGTTTTTAATTGATAAAAAACTCAAAAATAATCTAAAAAATATTTTTATTTTTCCTTTTATATTTTCTTGGATCCTAATGTGGTGTAGGAAAATTAGTTGCAATCTTAGGGTTTAATTTTTAGTATATTTGCTTAATCGGTCTTTGAACGCGTATCTGGTTGTTAATAGTTTCTTCTTTGTTAGTGTTTTATTTGATTCCCGATTTGTTTAATTGCCTTTAATTATTCAGTTTTAATTGTTGCTTTTTATTTAGTAGATATAGATTATCAAAAATATCTTTGCTTCATTCAAATCAGAATCCACGCTTAAACGAGGTTTCAATTTCACTAGTCGTTGGGGAAACGACCCGGGTGATCATATTTACCCGGTTAAATATACGTATTATATATTATATTATATATATTTTTGAGAGTGAATTTTCCTTAGGGAATTTTCTTAATTGCTCTTTGAAGTATTTTATTTTATATATATATATTGGGTATATAAAACTGCTATCAATACACAATCCATAGTTTGATTTTACAAGACCATACACACATTCATACATCATTCCTATGATAACCTAAAGTGTTTACAAGGGTTGATTAAAGGTTTACAAGTATGAAGCAAGCTTTGCTAAGATTAGAGTTTTCTAAGAAAACTAGGGTTTTTCAAGTGTTGCAAGCTTGGGTTAAAGTTTAACAAGGGTTTTTAGCACATATTTTCATTGTCATCATTCATCACTAATGTTACATAAAACCTTTATCTTTTCATTTTCATGATTTTATATGCATATGATGTTTTATATAGAAAAATCACCATTTTAAAGACTTTTGAATATGTAAAAGGGATTTTTATTTGTGATTATGCTTTTGTATTACTTTTTATATGAATTAGGTTGATATAAATCATGTTGAAATGGATCTATAGTGTTAACATGTTGAATAAGTGTATAAAATGATTTTAGTACAAATTAGGGTTTATAAGGTTTACTTAATATGTTACAAGTAAAAGAAATGCAAATGACATGTTAAACTTGTTTATGGACTTTTAGTGATGTTATATGAACACTAAAATAAGGTTATAATGGAAGTATAAGTGATGAACAACCTTGGTTAAGCTTAAAAAAGTAAGGTTAATGAAAGATTAGGGTTTTTAATGGTTTACATGAAAAGCTACAAGTAAATGTGTATAATCAACTTGATGAACTTGTTAATCTTGATAATTTGGACACATGAGGACAATGATGAAATAATGGACTTTATTATATGTAGGACATATAATATATATATAGTATAAAAGACTTATGGTAAACTACATAAAAGTAAAAATGTACATAAAACAAGTTTTATATCAAAGTATACTTATTAATTATAAAGGGGCTGTTTGGATTTCGTATTTTAAACAGGGGGTTTGACACTTTATAAATATTCTACGACTCATGACGATTCCGAAAAGGTAAGAAACTTGTCAAACGGATAAATAACGAAAAAGATACGATTTACGTTAATACCGGGTTTTATAAAACTATTTTTATAAAAGTACTATTCATGACAAACTTTTTATTTTGTTGTAATACCTCTAAATTCAATAGAACTTTCAATTACGAGAACGTGTTGAAGCATCGCTAAAAACGGAGCTTAACGCATAATATACTGTGCGACCATTTCGAGTTACGCTATATTTGAACGTAAAAACGAGTTTATTAGCTGTTGTGGAACAGTATAAAACACCTATTCATCACAGGAATGTTGAAAAATTACAAATGTAAATATTTTGACACTCATCTTAGTACGAAAGTAATGGGCAATAAGAAACGTCAAATCGGGCGTAAACGCAAAAGTCTATGCTATATTTACTAAAACGGTAATTACTAACGTTTTTAACTTATTAAACACATTTTTACAAAACAATTAGATGGTGATTGAACTATATAGAATCTATTGTGGTTTATCCAAAGTACTATCATTACTAGGGAGTTTCATCATGAGGCCTCTTCGGCTTGGTGGCGTAACGGACGAGTTGTTTGGATTTACGATTTAAAGTGTCCTAGCTCCTCATACGTCACTACCTGACCTCTTAAATTATGATAGCCCGAACAATAGTATGATGTAACTAACATAGACTTGTATATGATGTTAGTTAATCAAAGCGATTGGTACTTATACGACCTTAATTTAAATAGGTTGCATCTGACGATTTGCGTGACGCATTATCTGTGATATACTTGACATACGCTCACTCAAGGTGAGTTCATAGCCCCACGTTTTACATGCTTTTATTTTATAAGTTTTTGGGGTGAGAAACATGCAATGTTTTACAACTGGACACAAGTGGATACTTTTACATTATGATTACGTGTTGCCTAAGTTGCGATAACCCTAGTTGAGCCCATTATCATGAACTGTCAGTTATGGTTTATGAGCGCGAAGTTATTGAATAGATCTATTGGGATATTGACATCCCCGTGCGGGTGTTTAGCTATCACTGGGACGGAAAACGAAGATTATACCATGTCGAAATAGGATGTTGGGGTTAGACTTCATCAAGGGCAAATAATGTAGGCATTTTATGGTTTTCATTATGTTGGAGCTTCTGTGTCATGAGCTAGAGACAACGTAAAGTACATTTATATGATGTCTGCATCTGTTGCATTATCATACACTTGGGAAATCTTGTGGTCCTACAATATATGATTTATCAAACCTATGAATTCACCAACATTATTGTTGTCGTTTTAAAGCAATGTTTTTCTGGGATCAGTTAAGACGAGGGGCAAGAGGGATACATTGGTGGTCTTGATTTTGGATATCATGCATTAATGATTTTGTCGCATTAATTATGTATAACTTGTTATGGCTTAGAAATCTTTGTATTTTGAACAAGTAGACAAGTGAAGCTCTCGGCTTAATGTAACAAAATAATTTGTTAATTACAAATCTGTATCAGTTTTAAACGAATTTTTGTTGTTCTTTTAAAACATCTTGTGTTATTGATCTTGAAGTATCACGCACCAGACCCTTATTTCCGCTGCGAACCCAATTGGGGGTGTTACAGGATTAGGTATCAAGAAAGCCAAGGTTGTTATAGAGAACCAGGTCAAATGTTTTTTGTGGACTATAATCGTTTTCAAAATCGAATTCATACAAAGGGGGTTTTACACGGGAACATACATATGTGCATAATTCCTTGCATACACTACCCTTTTGTTTTTATGGGGGGGGCAACATTAGTGCGTTGGATAGATGCATTCATAATTGATATACATGTTATGATATAAATGTATATTACTATAAGAGCCTTATATAATATACTAACTATAGTTATTCTGTGGGTCACAGCTAGTCATGTCAGCTGATTCCGTAGTTACATATACTTTATGTTCAACTTGAGGCACGATCATGGAGTATCCCTTTGAGGATCCTTAGGAGGAGGCTGCCAGACAGTTACTGGAGTAGGCACCACATTCTCCAGAGTATGTACCTGATCCCATGGAGCTGGAGGATCATGTGCCAGTGTACATTCCTGAGCCTGAGCACCCTAAGGACTTAGTGTCAGCTGAGGATGAGGCACCTATAGAGGCATACATTATTGAGGTTGCTTCTGCACCTCCACCACCACCATCCTTTTTACCCCCACTTATCCGACCCCCACGTACTAGAGCAGCCATGGCTCAGATGAGAGCTGCAGCACCATCCACTACTCCCATCAGGGACACCACCATTGTTACCTATACCACTACTTGCACCATCCACTAGCCGCAGAACTGATATTCCCGAGGCTGACACACCGCCTCGAAAGAGGCTACTACTTACTACTCCTAGACCTGGGGCTGTGAGGTTGGGTGGAGGAGTTCTGCTGCTGTGATGCGAGACAGCCAGGACCCATATGGCCGTAGAGTCGATTGCGTTCTGTAGACACTGTGGAGGACTAGGGTCCGAGATTATGAGAAGGAGGTTGATGGCGCCTTAAGAGTGTGGTCAACTTGGAGGTCAGTTTACAAGGTAGATGTTCGCAGTAGAGAGAGTTCCGAGTTTTACTCACGACATCACGATGCCCAGAAGGATCGTGCAGCTGTGAGAGCTGAGATTGAGGTATTGAGGAGAGAGAGACTTACTTACGAGCAAGAGAGTATGGAGAAACATAGCTTGCTAGGTTCTTTGAGGGCTTACGGTTTGTTTTTTATTTACTATTCTTGTTATTATTTTTTGTTCCTTTCTCTTTACTTTTATTCTTTTTTTCCAAAGGTCTTTTTCGTTTTTTAGGGCAATAGAGGCACGGATTACGTCGTTAGAGACTCAAGCGCATCGCCACGAGTGGCAGCGTCAGGACGCAGATGATCGCGCGACGAGGCATATCATGCGTATTCAGGCTTTGGAGGCTGGAGCACACGATGACACCTTAGAGGATACTGGTAGTAGTGCCTAGGGTTACTTTTCTACCATATTGTAGCTATACTATATAGCCTGCCCTAAAGTTATTTTGGGGTTACTCCCAGCTAGCAGGCGGTATAGATCTTTTGTTTTGATTGCTATCAGATGGATCTTTTTGTTTGTTTCATAGGCTATGTTGTATAGCCTACTAAGTATTACGGGTAACTCTCGGCTAGTATGGCTTTAGGTTGTATATATTCTTTTATCTTGTAACCTAATCGAGGTGATCATTTTGTATCTGAACCCATCATGTATGTTTTCTAGTTATATATGAAATGGTTGTATTATGTCACGTTTGTAATCGAATTTGTCTATGAATGAATGTCGATTTGGTTATATCATTGTTGATTACAATTAGGTTGTATATTTCACTGTGTGTTGTGAATCTCACTTTATTTATTCATTGTAATGTCATGTCATGGTTATAATTTTATGAAATCTACTGGGTATTGATATTTTCTGGTGTTGAAAGATAAATGGCACCAAAACGAACAACAAGGTCTAACACCGGTGCACACAAACCCACAGCCCAATAACAACCACACACAACATCGGTCACTAATGACTAATTCAGGCAATTGTTATTGACCAAGGTTGTCACTGCCGCTTGGCAGCACGTTGATGCAAACTAGGTAATGGCGATGACGACCACACTTTTAGGAACGGGGGCAGAAAAGGACTGAACGCATTGTTCGTGAATGCACTTACCAAAGGACTTTATGAAGTGAAAATCTCTATATGTCATAAGGCAGCTGAGGACGTTGTTGAATTAACTCATGGTTCGAAAGATGGAGGACTATTTTTCGCCCTAAGCAATTGCTCCTGTGGAAAATAAGGTTAAGTTTTCCACTTGGACTCTTCTAGCTACAACCCCTCTCTATAACAACCCAGCGTGCTTAGTTTGTTCTCTAGGAGTTGTTAGGAGAGGTGCTCTAACATGGTGGAATTCCATGTTAACTGTAGTCATGATGCTGCATATGCAATGACTTGGGCCGATCTGAGAACGAAGATGACTGACAAGTACTGTCCGAGGAACGAGATGAAAAAGCTCGAGGCTGAATTGTGGAATTTGAAAGTGAAGGGTACTGATTTAATAGGGTACAACCAACGTTTCCAGGAACTAGCACTGTTGTATGTTAGGATGTTTTCGGAGGAGTCTGACAAGATTGAAAGGTACGTCAGCGGATTACCTGACATGATCCAAGGAAACATTGTAGCATCAAAGCTAAAAACCATGCAAGAGGCTGTTGAAATGGCCACTGAACTAATGGATAAGAAAGTCAGCACCATTGCTGAATTGAAGGCTTATTGGGAACAAAAGGGAAGTTGAAAACATCTTCCGAAACAAATCAAACACAACAACACCAGAAAAGGGAGAAAAAACATTTGCAGGGGCCTATACTGCAAGGGACTGGTGAAAGAGCCATACCGAGGGATCTAAACCCCTATGCGCTAAATGCAACTATCACCACGACGGTCTGTGTGCTCCAAAATGCCACAAATGCAACAAAGTTGGCCATTTTGCTCGTGACTGTAGGAGTGCAGGAAATGCCAACAATGCTAACAATCAGAGGGGCACTGGGTCAGGCCAGAAATCTACTTGCTTCGAGTGTGGAGTTCAAGGACACTTCAAGAGGGAATGCCCAAAGCTAAAGAAGGACGAAATCCGTGGAAATCAAGTTGGTAATGACAAGGCTCCAGCCAAAGTGTATGTGGTGGGACAAACCCAGATTCTAATATCGTGACAGGTACGTTCCTTCTCAACAACCGCTATGCTTCTATATTATTTGATACGGGTGCCGATAGGAGTTTTGTGTCTACTGCATTTAGTTCCCAAAGATGGATTCACACATCTACCTTAGTCACTATTATGAGGTCGAACTAGCTGATGGGAGGATTAAATGGGTTTAAAACACTATACCTTAGGGGCTGATCATTAAATCTCATGATCACCCATTCAAACATAAATTTAATGCCCGTTGAAACTTGTAAGTTTCGAGCTATAATTGGTATGGATTGGTTGGCAAAGTACAGCAATATTGGTGTGCCTAGAGATTTTCGTTGGTTTATCCCCTGGGGAAAAGAACATTTAATTGTTTCACGGAAACGAAGAACCGGGGACACGAGGCTAGTTCTGCCACATCATCTTCGAAACTCCAAAACACAGAATACATGCTGAAAGGATGTCAGTCTTTTTGGCACATGGTCACTAAAAATGAGGTGAAGACCAAGTTCAGGAGAAGAAGCGACTTGAGGTGCTTGTACCAATAGTTCAAGACTTTCCTGAAGTCTTTCCTGAAGGATTTGCCGGGTTTCATCCGACTCGCATGAGTGGGAATTTCAAATTGATTTGGTACCTGGTGCTGCACCTGTAGCACGGGCACCTTATCGATTGGCACCTTCTGAAATGAAAGAGTTGTCAGAGCAACTAAAAGAACTATCTGACAAAGGCTTTATAAGACCTAGTTCCTTACCCTGGGGAGCTCCGGTCTTGTTTGTCAAGAAGAAAGACGGATCATTCTGGATGTGCATTGATTACCAGGAATTGAATAAACTAACGGTGAAGAACCGTTATCCGCTCCCAAGAATTGATGATTTATTTAATCAGCTCCATAAGGATTCGGAGTGTCAATCGAAGATCAACCTAAGGTCAGGTTATCACCAACTGAGGGTTCGAGAAGAAGACATTCCAAAAACCGCTTTTAGAACCCATTACGACCATTATAAATTTCAAGTTATGCCGTTTGGTTTGACAAACGCACCTGCCGTATTCATGGACCTTATGAATCGGGTGTGCAAACCATATTTGGATAAATTTGTAATTGTCTTTATTGATGATATTCTGATATATTCAAAGAACAAGCAAGAACACGAAGAGCACCTTAAGCAAATCTTAGAATTGCTTAAGAAAGAGGAGTTGTATGCCAAATTTTCCAAGTGTGAATTTTGTATTCCTAAAGTACAGTTCCTAGGTCACGTGATTGATAGTGAGGGCATTCATGTGTATCCGCCACAAGATCGAATCATTAAAGACTTGGGCATCTCCTAGTCGCCAACGGATATTTGGTCACTTTTTAGGTTTCTTGGGGTTTTATCGTAGATGCATTAAAGGGTTTTCGAACTGTCGCCAAACACTATGACAAGCTCACCCGAAGAAGGGCCCATAACCCCCTTTAAGTTAGTTGAGTCAGGGTGATAAACAAGAAAGCAATTTTTTTTAAACTGTTGAAGCTGGAAGTTGTGCAGTCGCACCATTCCTGGCCTTACTAAAGGAAGCGCAGATTTTTATGCATACTGCGATGCTTTCAAAGATGGATTTGGGCGTGTGTTTCTGCGTTACCTTTTTTTTTTTGTTTCGTGTTGTTAATGCAAATGAAAAGTGATTGCTTATGCATCAGCCAACTGAAAGATTCATCGAGAAGAATATACGACTCATGATTTGGAACTCGGAGCAGTAGTGTTCGCTCTCAAGATTTTGAGGAACTACATGTATGGGAACCAAGTCACAGTGGTTTACATGATCTTTAAGAGCCTACAACACATTCTTAATCAGAAAGAGTTGAACATGAGGAAAGTCGTTGGTTTGGAGTTGCTCAGTGATTATGATTATGAGATTCGTTATCACCCGAGAAAGGCAAACGTTGTTGCTGATGCTCTAAGTAGGAAGGAGAGAGATCAACCATTAAGTGTCGAGCCTTAGTCATGACTATGGCTTGGATCTTCCCAAAACAAAATCTTGAATTGCTCAGACAGAAGCACAAAAACCTTGAGAACATACAAGATGAAGATGTTGAGGAATGTTGGTTGAAAACGCTAAATACTCCAAACGGGCGATTTAGGACATGGAAAAAGTTGAACCTCGTGCGGATGGAACTCGATGCTCAATTGGAGGAGTTCGGCTTTACCCTGTGTATGGGCAATTTTACGGTGGTGATCATGCATGAGTCCCACAAATTCATATACTCTATAATCCGGTGTTCCAATAAGACTGTTACCAGATATGAAGAAGCTATATTGGTGGCCCAATATGAAAGCCAACATCGCCACCTATGTTAGCAAGTGTTTGACCTGTGCTAAGGTTAAGGCCGAACATCAAAGGCCATCAGGATTGTTAGTACAACCCAAGATACCTGAATGGAAGTGGGACAACATCACTAAGGATTTTGTCACAAAGCTCTCTATGACGTCGCAAGGCTACGACACCATTTGGGTGATTGTTGACCGACTCACTAAGTCTGTAATTTTCACACCAATGAGAGAGACTGATCCTATGGATAAACTTGCAAGAATATACCTAAAGGAGGTTGTCACGAGGCATGGAATACCTGTTTCAATCATTTGTGATCGCGACCCGAGGTTCGCATCTCTGGAGGTCACTTTAGAATGCTTTAGGTACTAATTTGGATATGAG
The DNA here is from genome assembly GCA_026074375.1 of Tanacetum coccineum. Taxonomy (NCBI): domain Eukaryota; kingdom Viridiplantae; phylum Streptophyta; class Magnoliopsida; order Asterales; family Asteraceae; genus Tanacetum; species Tanacetum coccineum. Next base: position 27,990 of record BQNB010049850.1, read on the forward strand.
TAATGCGTATCATCTACAAATAGACGGGCAAAGCGAGAGGACAATTCAAACTCTCGAGGATATGCTGCGTGCTTGCGTGATCGATTTCGGAAAAGGTTGGGTTAATCACTTACCGTTAGTTGAATTCTCTTATAACAATAGCTATCACACTAGCATCAAGGCCGCACCATTCGAAGCACTTTATGGTCGAAAGTTTCGCTCACCTGTTTGTTGGACCGAAGTTGGAGAAGCTCAACTCCTTGGTCCAGAACTAATTCAAGAGACGACTGAGAAAATCATCCAAATCAAGCAAATGATGCAAGCCGCTCGAGATCGACAGAAGAGTTACGCCGATCTAAAGCGTAAACCGATGGAATTCCAAGTCGAGGATAAAGTTATGCTTAAAGTTTCACCATGGAAAGGGGTCGTACATTTTGGAAAACGAGGGAAGTTAAACCCTAGGTATGTTGGACCTTTCAAGGTGTTAGGAAAGGTTGGAGAGGTTGCTTACAAGCTCGAGCTTCCAGAAGAGTTAAGCAGGGTTCACAATACATTTCATTTATCCAATTTGAAAAAGTGCTATGCCGACGAACCTTTAGCCGTTCCGTTGGAAGGACTTCATTTTGATGACAAACTTCAGTTTGTTAAGGAACCCATTAAGATCATGGACCGTGAAGTTAAACGGTTGAAGCGAAGCCGCATTCCATTAGTCAAGGTTCGATGGAACTCTAAGCGAGGTCCTGAGTTTACATAGGAACGCGAGGATCAATTCCGGAAGAAATACCCACACCTCTTCACCAAGACCGCACCGTCGTCAAGTGCCGCGTCTTAAGCCTTGAGGACAAGGCTCACTTAACGGGGGGAGACTATAACACCCCATGTTTTAGGGTCATTGACATCGTCAATAAATACACAATGTATCTTTTGTATTGTACGCATTTGCTTTTAAATCGTAAACGTTAAGTTAAATCGCGTACGCTAAATATTAGCGTTCAATGTAAACGGGCATCAAACAATTAAATGTTTACATCAAGCAAGTGTTAAGTAATTATTTGGAGGATAATTATTAACTTTGTTCATTTTATTTTTATTGGCTGCGTAAAGTGATTACGTTTCGCAAATTTAAATAGTTTAGGGCATACCGCACACCTAAAACTTTTCTACGCTTCAACAAAATACCCACATTTATACCCAGATACCACATACTTTTCAAACATAACATCACATATATACATACAAAACCGGACATAGGTGGAAGTATACAAAGAAATATCACCAAAAATTCACCACATGGTCTTATGTACATCTCTACACATTAAATGAAGCCATACTTCCCATACCTTGACCAACTATTTCCCTAAATCACTCATCTTGTCTTGTATAGTGTTATTGACTAGCTCTTATACTTATAAGTCATACCATACTAGCAAATAAGCATACACAATACACTTCACTTGATAAAAATCAAATTGTTCTCTCTTCCTCTCTTGTTTAACCCACGGCAAACAAACCCCTTTATACACAATCCATAGTTTGATTTTACAAGACCATACACACATTCATACATCATTCCTATGATAACCTAAGGTGTTTGCAAGGGTTGATTAAAGGTTTACAAGTATTGAAGCAAGTTTTGCAAGATTAGGGTTTTCAAGTGTGCAAGCTTGGGTTTAAAGTCTAAACAAGGGTTTAGCACATATTTTTCATTGTCATCATTCATCACTAAGGTTACTAAAACCTTTATCTTTTCATTTTCATGATTTTATATGCATATGATGTTTTATATAGAAAAATCACCATTTAAGACTTCTGAATATGTAAAAGGGATTTTTATTTGTGATTATGCTTTTGTACACTTTTTCATATGATATTAGGTTGATAATATCATGTTAAAATGGATATATAAGTGTTGTACCATGTTGGTTAAGTGTAAAAATGTTTATGTACAATTAGGGTTTTTAAAGTTTAATTAATATGTTACAAGTAAAAGAAATGCAAATGACATGTTAAACTTTTTTATGGACTTTTAGTGATGTTATATGAACACTAAAATAAGGTTATAATGGAAGTATAAGTGATGAAACACCTGGTTAAGCTTAAAAAGTGTTAATGAAAGATTAGGGTTTTTAATGATTTACATGAAAAGCTACAAGTAAATGTGTATAATCAACTTGATGAACTTGTTAATCTTGATAATTTGGACATATGAGGACAATGATGGACTAATGGAATTTATTATATGTAGGACATATAATATATATATAATATAAAAGACTTATGGTAAACTACTAAAGTGAAAAGTACATAAAACAAGTTTTATATCAAAGTAAATACTTATTAATTTTGAAGTGGGCTGTTTGGATATCGTATTTTAACAGAGTGTTCCGTCGTTTGCTAAGTGTTTGACATTTTATAAAAATAATACGACTCATGACGATTCCAAAAAGGTAAGAAACTCAAAAAACGGATTAATAACGAAAAAGATACGATAAAAACACGATTTACGTTAATACCGGGTTTTATAAAACTATTTTTATAAAAGTACTATTCATGACAGAAACTTTTATTTTTGTAAACCTCGATAAAATCTATAGAACTGTCAATTACGAGGTAACTGTGCTCGAAAGAATCGCTAAAACGGAGATATAATGAATATTATACGACTTTTTCTGAGTTACGCTAAGTGAAACGTAAAAAAAACGAGTTTATAGATGTTCGTTGATACAGTAAATAAAAAAAACATATTCATCACAGAATGTTGAAAAATAAAAAATGTAATATTTTGATCACTCATCTTAGTACGAAGCGTGGGCATAATCGAAACGTTCAAATCGGCTTAACGCAAATGTTATGCTATATTTACTAAAACGGTAATTATAAAGTTTTTTACTTATTAAACACAATTTTACCAAAACAATTAGATGGTGATTGAACTATATAGAATTATATGTGGTTATAAAGTACTATATTACTAGGGAGTTTTAGTTTCATAATGCTGCCTCTTCGGGGTGGATATCGACAAGTTGTTGGATTTACCATTTAAAGTGTCCTAGCTCTTCATAGTCACTACATGAACTCGTTTAATTATGATAGACCCTAAACGATAGTATGATGAACTAACATAGACTTGTATATGATGATTAGTTATCAAAGCAATTGGTTACGTATATGACCTTAATTTAATAGGGTGCATCTGTCGATTTGCGTGACGCATTATCTGTGATCATACTTGACATCGCTCACTCAGGTGAGTTCATTGCCCCACGTTTTACATGCTTTTTGTTTTATAGGTGTTTGGGGGTGAGAAACTGCAATGTTGTTTTACACCTGGACACAAGTGGATATGAATGTGTAGAATACAATATCCGTTTGTACTAAAGTAACCCAAATAAAATGATCCAAAACTAGACCAAAAAATGGCAAATATTTTTTATGCTTGTATTTGTGTTTTGTGTGTGCAGGTACGGATATATCAAAAAAATCACAAGAAACCCGTCAAAAACGGGCAAGCACGAACACGAGAATCAGAAGAGTACAAAAAGAAGCCAAAGAATCAAAGCCGAAGCCAGAAAAGTCAAGCCTCAAGTCAAATCATGGTCAAAAAAAAGTCATAAAGCCCAAGACAAAGCCACTTTCCATTTTATAACATCCACAAAGGGCCTAATCTGGCACTTTTCGAAAGTTATTTATAACTAGAAAATGGAAAAGAGAACACAAGGGCCAAATGTGCAACTCCCCATAATTTAACCAATTTTAACTATCAAAAAAGTGGCGCGGGAAACCAATTTAATTGTTCAACCCTTCATCCCTAACTTTAAACCTTGTTAATCAAGGGGGCTTGAAATTAAAACGGTGCGATTGTCAATTCAAGAGCTCTCAAGAACAATGGCGAGGTCATATCAGTCAAATCAAGGGTTACTTAAGCTCCCTCTCAATCAAAGGCCACGTAGCAATGGAGAAAGCACAAATTTATGTAGGTTTTTATGCTAAAGCACTCACAAAAGAAGCACAAATGCATCCATAAGAGAATGACACGCTGGCAATCTTTAGGTGTCCACAGCTTGATCAAACGACCACAATTGATGCTCAAATGATTGAAGAAATGATTAGTTATTGAAAGTTTGGAAAGCAAGGCAAGAGGCTAGAAGGATCTAAGGCAGATTATTAAAGGGCTCACCTCTCACAAACGATAGCTAGTTTATTAGGTAGTTTTTTATTAGTTTTTCACGTAGCTTAATTTGTTAAATTCTTAGCTTAATGATGTTTTAATCTTGTAATTTTCCTTTAAAAAGTATTGTAGCAAGTTTTCTTTTATGAATTCAGTTTTTTTTATTCTCAAAGTTTAGTTTCATTAAGCTATCTTATAAGCTAAGGTTGTTCTCAATAAGCTAATAAGCTCTTATAAGCTCTTTCAGGTTCTATAAGCTGGAAATAGAGATTAATTTCAAAAAATAATGTTCTGATTTTTCATTTATAAACCTTAAACAAGTAACTTACATTTATCATGGATCTTATTGGAATTGAGCTTTTTGGAAGGGATTTTTTTTTCTTAACTTGAAGAGATCCAAGGACTATATCCCTAGCTTATTAATAAGTAAGGGAGCTTGTAAGCTACCATTATTTGGCCCTTTTGTTTTGCTCAAAGGATCAAGTAAGTTTCTCTTTTCATTCTTCTCTAATTTCAGTTTAAATTGCTTAGTTATAGCTTATATGCTTATCATTGCTTAGTTGCTTATTCTCTTTGCTTATTAGTGCTTATTTTAGTTTAATTTAGCTTAATAATCACAGTTATTTATCTGTTTTTAGTTTTCTTAGTTTGAATCATAGTTTTTCATATAAGTGTCTTAAAATCCTTGAAAAAAACCAAAAATAGGTAAATTAGCTTAAATCTTAGATTAATGCTTAATTAGTTGTTAATTCATGATAAGTAAGTTTGTTTTAAACTAGTTTTAATCTGGTATTCAGTACTTGTTCATTAGATTTCACTTAAAGAGCTTTTCTCAACATGTCATAGGTGAAAAAAAAGGGTGTTTGCATTAAGCTTTGTTTGGACTATAAAAGTCAAACTAATTTGATCAATTCACCTGAGTTAGTTGTGTTTTAGCTTAAGATCAATAGGGAATTAATTTTTAGAAGTTAGTTTTCAGTAGTCAAAAAGTTATGGTTTATTATGTTGGTTCTAGCACCAGGGGAATTTTCCTTTGAATTTCACTTGTGCAATTGTTGATCTAAGCCCTCCAAGGCTAGATCTTGCTTGAACTTTGTATACTTCACTTATATTTGAGTGTGTCTTAGTGCAGGAGTTCCTTAGGAAACCTGCACTTTTGTTTGCATTTGTGCAACGTGCTAGCAGTACTAACTAACAATGTTAGTACTGATGTTCATAGGTTTGTACTGCTACCTTTGGCTTAATTTTTAATTATGGGGGTAAGTAATGGATTTAGGATCTTAAATTCAAAGTAGAAAGTAATCTAGATAATGCTTAATATAGTTTAGGTTTTTATTTAGTTTTCATTCTTATGCTTATTTTCTTAGCCTATTCAGCTGTTAAAAAGATCTCTGCATCAGCAGTACTAAGTTAGTTAGTATTGATGATATTCAAATCCGAATTTAAGCCAGCAATTGTAGGATTTAATAGCTTATCTTTTAGCATCTTATGGTTTAGTTATAGCTTAGTATAGATTAGGTCTTAAATTTCATTTTCTATCTTATTTACCTAGCTTAATTTAGCTGTCAAAATCACAAAAATACTTAAAAAACCAAAAACAGTAGGTTGGTAATTTAGCTTATTAAATTTTTGAATCTTAGCTTAAGATGGTAGAAGTTATAGCTTAAATAGATAGATAATAATTAGTTTAATAAGTCCTTAAAGTTTTAGAGTCTAGTTTAGCTTTTTAAAGTTTTTAGCTTATTTGGATTTTGTGTTATCTTGCTTATTTCCTGAGTTTGCTTAATTCATGCTTAATTTCAGTAGCTTAAGAGGATGTCTAGTTCTAATTTCTTTTCTGAAATAGCTTAAGCATCATATAAGCTTTTTAGAATTCCTTTCCTTTTTAATTTTGAGCCAAAAATAAGCTTTTTAGAGCTTAATAAGTAAAACCAAGGGTTAAACCCTCCTTTCTGAGGTCAATTCAAAAATAAGCTCTTATTGAGCTTATTTGTTATTAAGCTCTCATTCATATGCCAAAGTTTGCGTCAATGTTTAAGAAGATGTTAAATAACAAAGACAATTTAATAGAGTTAACCAAAACGCCGTTGAATGAAAATTGTAGTGCGGTTGTCCTAAAAAAGCTTCCAGAAAAGCTAGGTGACCCCGGTCGATTTCTCATTCCATGTGATTTTTCGGAGTTCGATAGTTACTTAGCCCTTGCCGATTTAGGTGCTAGTATCAATCTTATGCCTTTATCCATTTGGAAAAAGCTTCAACTCCCGGGCTTAACTGAAACAAAAATGGTGTTAGAACTAGCCGATCGTACAATTTCCAAACCAACCGGTGTAGCTGAAAATGTTTTTGTCAATGTAGGAAAGTTTTACTTTCCCGCCGACTTTGTTGTGCTTGATTTTATAGCCGATCCTCGAGTATCTTTTATTAATTTTGTTCCCACTAGCTTCCTTTACAACTTTGCTCCTTTATGTTTTTAGTAATAAGAACTTTTAGAATTTTAGCTTATAATTGGACTTTGGTTGTTATCGGGGTAGGTCCTCAGGGACTATTCTTGTAATTATTTTGTTTTAGTTGTCTTTTAGTTAATCCTTGCCCGTTAAGTGTTTAAGCCTCGTTAGTCCTTAAGACTTTAACACAGTTAGTCCCTAAGTTAGCTATTAATTAGTTTTATTTAGTTTTAATTAATAATTAGGGTTAGGTTTTAATTAGTTTAATTAAACTTTTATAAAAAGATAAAAATTAGGGCTTTTATTTTTAGAAGATTTCTGCACATTTTCTTTAATTAAGTGTAATTTTTATAAAATTTTTAGGACTTTATTTTTAAGAGTTTTATTATTTTTATAGTTTTTAATTAGTTCAAATTTTAGAAAAATTATATCTTTTAATCTAAAAAGCCAAAAAAAATGTTTTTCTTTTTCCTAAAATTTTCTTTTGTCCTATCTTAGGTTTATAATCTTAGTTTACATTTTTAGGGATTAAAATTAGTTTACTTGCTTAATGGTCACACTTTATATTTGTTTCCCGTATTTGTTTAATTATTTTAAATTGTCCATTTTAATTGTTGCTTTAGATAATCAAATCATCAATTTGCTCATTCAAATCAGAATCCGGACTTAAACGAAGTTTCGATTTCACTAGTCGTTGGGGAAACGACCCGGGTGATCATACTTACCCGGTTTAATATACGTATTATATATTATATTATATATATTTTTGAGAGTGAATTTTATCAAGGGTAACTTGGTAATTTTCTTAATTACTCTTTTAAAGTATTATATTTTATATATATTTTACGTGTGTAAAACTACTCAATCAGTTTTTGGCGCCGCTGCCGGGGACTAGTGTTTAAGATTCCTTCGTTTTAAGTTTGTTGAATTGGTTTGAAGATCCTTTCACCCTCGAAAGTTTCATTTTTGTTTTATAATTCAAAAATCCAAAAAAATTATAAAATATAAAAAGTAAAAAATATTTTTCTTTTTAGTATAAGTAAAAGATAAAAAAAATAGAAAAATCAAAAATATAAAAAATCTTCCTTTTTAATTAAGAGATAAAAGTCACCAATTGGTAAAAATACCAAAATATAAAACATTGTCTCAACGGAGGGTGTTATCATAATAAGTCCGGTGGAACCTTTGAAAGTTCCACTATGAACTAAAGATTTAACAACTTGCCATTTTGTGTCTCTACGAAGTACGGCTCACCTTGAAAGCAATTTTCAAGAGCGATCGTGAAGTAGATGTTATTTGGTTTTAAAATCTCTTTCGTGTAAACGTTTTAAAATTCATACTTAAAAAAATATAGTGTAAAGTTTTTTCTTTTTGATTTTTAGTTTTTTTTTCTTTTTATGCACACTCATTCGCATCTCTGAAGACGTCAACAAACTCTTCGGTTGTTGTTGAAATTTTGATTTTTAGAAGAACAAATTGTCGATCCAAAAACATTGTTCAATGGGCCAACAATCGTACGATGGCCCGCAAATGTTACAAGCACCTCATCGGAGGGTATGAAGATGCTATAGTTGTTCCACTGATTAATGCTAACAATTTCGAGCTTAAACAACATTTAATCAATCTTGTGCAAAAGCATAAGTTTACGGGTAGAAAGTACCCACATCCACTTCGATTTTTTTACAAGGTCCACTTATACGTTTTTAGACATCCGAAGTTTCAGAAATTTGGTAAAGCTTTTTGGCTTTTTCTTTTTCTAATAGATGGTGAAGCCGCGAGATTTGGGTAGAACAAGAACCTGTAGTATCAATTCATCACATGGGGAACAACCCCCCCATTGTTTCAAAATTCATTAAATCCATACTTCACCTTCAAAAAACCACTTATTATCGGAATGAGATCATTACTTTTTACCAAAAACCAAACGAAACCTTCAATGAAGCATGGGAACGTTTTAAAGGACTCCTTCGTCAATGTCCTCACCATGGCTTCTCGGAACTACACCAACTCGATACTTTTTACAATTCTTTGAATTCAAACGATCAAGATGCCTTAGATTCCGCCGCGGGTGGCAATTTCTTAGACAAGATGCCTCAAGAAGGTTTAGCGATTATTGAAAGCAAGTCAAAAGTTCGTTACTCAAGAAGTCGTGCTAATGATTCAAGAGTGAGTACGGATGCTCCTCTTTCTAATTCTTCACCTTCTAATAATTCTTTCGATATGCAACAAATAGCCGCTTCTCTTGAGGATAAGATGACTATCAAGATGAACCAAATGATGAATGAAATGAAAGCTTTAGTTGTTACTACTCCTGCACCCGTCAAAGCAGTTGAGGAAGTATGTGTTACTTGTGGATCGAATCACAATTTTAACCATTGTCCGTTAACTCGAGGTGGAAACGATTTTCCCGTTTTTCATGACAATATCCAACAATTTCAACAAACCGCAACCGTAGGCAATTTTATCCAAGAAACCACCTTCCCATTTGCGCACGTCAAATGGAGACACGGGTTTCAATCAAACCGAAATGTTCAAAGCAACCAAGGAAACATAACGATTCCAAGGAACCAATTTTAATTTAAAACCAAAACCGTGGAACAAATTTTAATCAAAACTGTCAAAACAACCAAAATCAAGTTATTCAAGCTCCACCCCAACCAATCAAGTTTTACCTTACCAACCTCCAATAAATGGTGTTTTGAAAACGGATTTTGAAAGCTACGTCAAAGCAAACGATGCGGTATTAAAGAACGTGCAAAATCAAAATCAAGGTTTGCAAAATCAAATGACAAATGTTACAAGTTTGTTAACAAGCCTCTTGCCCAAGATTAATGATTTTAGCAAATACCAAACAAAAGCTTCATGTTCAAGTACTTTATCCTGGCAATCCTTCCAAACCCAAGAAGAAGCCAAGGCAATTACGCTCGTAGTAGTGTTTCTTCACGATGGACCTCCGATTCCACCGCCGGTGGAGGAAAGGAAAGTGGCGGTGACAAAGGATTACGGCAGCTAACTAAGCACTGAAGACATCCAACCTCTTCCACTTGGTCAAGAAACAAACCACAAGATAAAAGAAAACAATCGAAGAAAACCTTCTTTCGTTGCTAACAAAGCCAAACCTAATTTGCCTTACCCATCGAGACTCAACAAACAAAAGAATCGTGAAAAAGATGACATTTTTTCTTTTAAGTTTATGGAAATCTTTCGAAACCTTCATTTTGAGATTAGTTTTGCGGATGCTCTCATTCATATGCCAAAGTTTGCGTCGATGTTTAAAAAGATGTTAAATAACAAAGACAAGTTAATTGAGTTAACCAAAACACCGTTGAATGAAAATTGTAGTGCGGTTGTCCTAAAAAAGCTTCCAGAAAAGCTAGGTGACCCCGGACGATTTCTCATTCCATGTGATTTTTCAGAGTTCGACAGTTACTTAGCCCTTGCCGATTAGTATCAATCTCATGCCCTTATCCATTTGGAAAAAGCTTCAACTCCCAGGTTTAACTGAAACAAAAATGGTGTTAGAATTAGCCGACCGTACAATTTCCAAACCAACCGGTGTAGCACCCTTTACGATTTAAAAATTATGGCAACTTTCGTAAGATAAAAAACTATAAACTTATTACTAAAAGCGGGAAAACTTATGAACAACTTTTGAGTAGAAACCCGAGGTGGTAGGACCCACTTGTCGGGACTTATAAAAATGGTTAATATAATGATCTTAAGGATAACCCGAGGCTCGAACCAGTAAATTATTAGAATTAGAGTGTCTTAAGTTGAATTGGGCCCTAAAGCCCATAAGACCAAACCTAAACCACCTATAAGCTTAAATATGTAAGTTTAGCCTTTTAGGCCTTATTGGGCTAACCTATTGGACTATAATTTTCACTTTCAAATCTGGACTTTAAGATTTCCAACCCAAATTAATCATATTTGGGCTATATATGGGCTTGTTTGGGCTCATGTGGGAACTTAATATTTTTATGGGATTTTTAATAAGAAGGCTAATAAACTACTTTAATATTTAAAATTTTAAAATATGCTGTGTACTTAACTAATTGATCAATATATTATATTTACATATGTATTGATATCAGATAAATATTTATCGACTTGAATTTAATGCGCGTCGTTATTTTAGGTCGCGGTTGATTATTTTCTAACGTTCCTTGCTTTCGTGATTTCTTGTGCGTCACGTCTTATCACGGTGAGTTCATAGCCTCGCATTTTAATACTTTAATTGTTTTAGTAATCCAGCGAGGGGGGAATAACATGCTTTGTTTTTAAAGAATAGAACACTGCTAAGGGACACGAATGTATGCTTGTAGCCTTGATTATTTATAAGTTAGCTTAACTCGCTAGATATAAATAGACCTTCGGTGTATCATGATTGTTAAACTTCTCGGGTATTGGTAGACGCTTCTATACATGTAATAGTACTATTTGGAGGTGCCACACTAATCCGTGACGACTGGCTAACGTTCTTAATGTCGGGAAATTGTCACTTAGGATTTGCGTTGTATAGAGAGTATTATGCACTCATAGCGAGGGTTGTATAGTGAGCATTTTTATTATATGTAATGTTTCAATGTCTTGAGGCTTATAATTAACCCCCGATAAATTTGTCTGTAACATCATGCACTCATAGCGAGGGTGTATTGTGGGCATTTTATTATATGGTAACGTTCAATGTTATGAGGCTTATAATAATCCCCCTATAACTTTGTCTGATCCACATCATTATGTCTTGATGATTTTGAGGAATGATACTTGTGTTCGGAATTTATTATATATATTAACTCTATGGATTCACTCAACATTATTGTTGACTTTTTAGCATGTTTTATCTCAGGTCCTTGAAGGTAATTCGGTGATGAAGATTTCGGAGAAGCAAATGAAATAAATATTTTGAAGGCCCATTTAAAGAAAATCATTCGAAGAAAATATTTGAAAATGATGTATTGATTATGAAAATATTTGGGACCTATGTTATGAAACTTTTATTTCGAATGGTTATATATAAAAACGTCTCTTTTTGAGTCGTTTTCTATGCTTGAATTATTGTATTAAGACGTAGCACCCCCAAATGACCCTTCCGTTGTGATATCGATTAAAAATGGGGGTGTTTTAGATTGGTATCAAGAGCTTAAGTTATAGAGAACAAAAGATTTTCAAAAAAAATGAATAAAAGGATTTTTGAAATCTTTTAACTATAACTGTGCAAGCGAAATCTCCGAATTACCAATGGACAAGAATGAGAAGGATTTATTTATCGATATATATATGGAAAAATATATATGTTATAGTATGAAATTTTCATTTATTTGAATATAAATGTTAATTATGTAATTATTTAATACTAATACGAGATATTTATACGACGCAGATTGTCATGGAGAACCCTAATCATCTTAACGAGCCGAACAAAGTTATTCCCGAAGTGAACCCAGTTGTTCCCGAGCCGAACCAAGTTGTGAATATCCATGATCCCAATGAAATGGTTGACATTCTCGACGATATTGATTTGGTTGATTATGACGAAGAAGATCATGAAGAAGATCCTGAAGAAGATCCTGAAGAAAATCCTAAAGAGGAACCCGAGGAAGATGTGGATATTGAGATCGAGGATGATGCTAAGTTGATATTTCCTTATGAGGTGGAAGGTGACAAAACCCCGCTACCTGGAGATGTGTCATCTGATTCTGTGTCATCTGATTCTGAGTCAGAGGACAAGGAGGTCGATGTTGCACTCGAGGCTACTATTAGGACTATTACCCAAAAGCCTTATGTTATTCATGACTTTCCGAGGTGTTTATTTGAGGTAGGAGAGTTATCTTCTGCTCGTGACTCATCTCATGCTGATGGATTAGCACCATGGGCCTTAAGGTGTGATTTAGAGGCGTCACGTGCACAAGCTAGAGTCATGGAGGCTGAGTTGGGTACGTGCCAAACTGAGATTGCTCTTTTCAAATCCAAGAATAAAATCGGGGAAAAAGAAAGGGAGTTACTTAATCATGATTTGGAGAATGTCGAGCGTGCTTTGGGTAATGTTCTCTAGAGGATGTCGGTATTGGAGAGTGGGGAGAATGCCATATTGAAGAAAAGATTGGCTGAGACTGAGACTATGTTGGCGTGGGCTCGTATGGAGCGTGATATTGTTGAAAGGATGTTGCATGAGTCCCGAGTGTGGAATAAGATGTTCTACTTGGATATGGTTCATATTGGCGCTGTTCCGAAGCCACCATCTGATGATGAGGATACCGAGCGTCCTAGAAAGAAATTTAAGAACTCTACTTCTGATCATGCCGCCAAAAGCAATGTCTGAGGTACGTATGCGCGAGGTTATTAGGGAACAAGTTGCCGCATCTATGGCTGAATTTATGGCAAATATGAACCGCAAAGCCAGTGGTGATGAAGCTGGTGGTGCTGGAGCCGGTGGTGCTGGAGCCGGTGGTGATGGAGCCGGTGGTGATGAAGCCGGTGGTACTGGAGCCGGTGGTGTTGGAGCCGGTGGTGATGAAGCCGGTGGTGCTGGAGCTGGTGGTGCTGGAGCTGGTGGTGTTGGAGCCGGTGGTGCTGGAGTTGGTGGTGCTGGACTGGCAGCGCCTAAAATTACTGGGTGTACTTACATAACATTCATGAAGTGTGACCCACAACCTTTTAAAGGCACCGAAGGTGCCGTGGGATTATGTCAGTGGTTTGAGAAACTAGAATTTGTGTTTCGAATCAGTGATTGCAAGGAAAGGGATAAGGTGAAATTTGCAACTGCTACTCTCCAAGGTCGTGCATTGACTTGGTGGAATGAAAGGATTGCTTCCATGGGTATTGATGCTGCTAATGGTACTCCATGGACTGAGGTGAGAAAGTGGATGACCAAGGAATTTTGTCCTTGAAGTGTGTTGCAAAGGTTAGAGGAAGAATTGTACAACTTGAAGTTAAAAGGGACTAATATTGATGGGTATACAAACCGATTCCATGAATTGGCCTTGTTGTGTCCTAGAATGGTGGAGCCTGAGCAAGCAAAAGTGGAGCAGTATATTCGTGGGTTGTCAAAAAATATACGTGGTGATGTGACATCATCGAGGCCTGCTGGTATTGATGAGGCTGTCTGTATGGCTTATCAGCTCATGGGACAAATAATACAAGACAAGACTGATGATGTAACATCCGAGAATTTTCGGAATTTTTTTAAAGGAGATATAAGTTATTCCTAGGTTGAATTATCAAAACGAGTAGCTAAATCACGTTTTC